>CAJNIZ010027102.1:0-51093 GCA_905231905.1 Symbiodinium pilosum | reverse complement strand
TATTCTACTTGGGGGGTCAGGGGGACTTAGTAAGTAGGTTAATAATTGGGATAAATGGGCTTACTATATGGGTTACAGGGGTTATTAACCTACTTACTAAGTCTCCCTGACCCTCCAAGTACTATGTTTATATCAGGGTTAAAGACTGATATGAGGATTATTCCAGCTTGTTCGTTACGGACCAAGATGAGAGCACCCAGTAATTACTACTATTATAGTAGTTTCCATTTTCTTTTCCATTACCCCTATATTACCCCAATATATACCATCTAATCCATATATAACCCCTATATAATCCCTATTCTCTGGTAAATGGTGTATATGTAAAAAGCTGGGAGCTCTGCTGCTGCTGTGGAGACAGCCGGTCACCGCCCCCGCAGCGGTGCCCCAGGCGACGGAGAAATTTCATGACCTCACTGACCTATAATCCCCCTTAGGTAGAGCAAATATGTGAGGCCTGGGGATCCTATTATAATATACCCAAAGCCATATTCTATCTACTTAAGGGGGACTATACTTTCTCATGGGAGGGGAAGCAACTTGCTTCGCACTATGCTGGGATCACGGTTTTGGGTTCAAGGTTCAAGGTCATGCGAGCCATTGTCTAAACTCCTAGTATCCCCCTTAATAGCCCTTATAATAGTCCCCTATATAATCCCCTGTATAACCCCCTTTAAGGAGTTTAGACTATAGGTCATGCAGGGGTCGCAGCGAGTTTGCAACTTCCGGGTGGGTTAGGTAGGCATGGCCCGCTCCCATCAAGTCCATCTTTTATATTGGGGTCATATTGGGGTTATATTGGGGTTATAATAGGGTTATAATAGGGTTATATTGGGGTCATACTGGGGTTATATTGGCGTTATATTAGGGTTATATTGGGGATATATTAGGGTTATATTGGGGTTATAACAGGGTTATATTGGGTCATACTAGGGTTATTTTGGGGATATATCTAGGGTTATTTTGGGGATATGCTAAGGGTTATATTGGGGTTATATTACGGGTTATTTTGGGGTTATATTGGGATGATGTAGGGATAATGGAAAAGAAAATGGAATCTACTATAGTATATTGGTGGTAGGGTGAGCCAGAACAGATACCGACAACAGTCTGCCTGCGATTCAGCATCGAGTTGACCTCCAGTGGAGGTCCAGAGGTTGCCTCCCTGGTGCTTGTAGGGAATGGGCTACCTTAGACCCCAAAGACCTTCAGTTTTTGGATTTCATATAAAGAATTATACTATGGGGTCCCAAAACTGAAGGTCTTTCGGGCCTAAGGTAGAGTCTAGAGGAACTATTACAAGAGATTACATGGCGACTGCAAACTACTGTAGGGATTCATTCGCTCATGAATGCTAAGAACCAGGTAGTTGCCCTAACCCTAACCCCAAACCGTAAACCCTACACCCCTAACCCCCTAAAGCTATGCTCGACATAGAGGTCAAGTAAGTGAAGTGGCTAAGTGGGGTCCGTCGCATGGACAGGTCCACAAGCCTAGGTGTCTCATGTCATCCCACTTATCCTTGTGGAGTGGAGTGTTTAGGGTTTAGGGTTCAGGGAGTGTTTAGAAGCCAGGTTGGCTCCTCCCCATTGGAAGTTGGGCTCCCAAAATATATGCCCAAGAACAGCACACTCGCTGCCATAAAAGAATTAAAAAGAGATCCCCTCTCGTCCCCGCCACTATCATATAATGTTTCTGGAAGACTGTATGAAATCAGATTTAGTCTCTTACCCAAAAGAGGGGTAACTTGGAGAACCCCCAATGAAGCGGCTGAGGCTGTTGCTGCAGCACCTGACACCTGGCAACGCAATCCCTCACTAGACGGGTTTGTCAAAACAGGTACCCTCGGGGCCCCTAAGGATTAATGGGAAGTGTGAGGATATACCGGTGTTCACTTGGAGAGTGCAAGGATTGTGTCAAGCAATGCCCAACCTGAGCAGTTATTTGAGATCTCGTTTGGGGCTGTCAACGTGGGGGGTGTCCGGCTGGGATGCTGTTCATGTGAGCAGTGTTTTGCTTGGTGGTTGAACCTAGCAAGATTATATTCCTTATATAAAATACTATACCCCAAAAGGAGGATATAATCTTACTCTATATTGGGTACCATAGTAACCCCATACTACTACTCATGTAGGGATTACAAGGAAACTGTGCTGGTTTAGCTTGAGGTGGCAGGGGCAGGGGTGTGAGCTGCCAGTGGTGGCATATGATAACGTTGGGCAGCAGGAGCACATATCGCTTTCCAAATGCATGGCTCCCCCTACATCCTAAACCCTAAACCCTAAACCCTAAACCCCTAATACCTAAAGATGCTTCCCGAAAAGGACTCCCCATGTGTGGGATTCTGAGGCAATTCGGTCGGAGGACCTGTTGCTCCGAACTTGGCACAGCCAAAGCTGACCTGGCTTTCGCAGAAATTCAACAACAAGTAGGATTTAGGGTTTAGGGTTTAGGGGGTAATATTTGGGTTATATTGGGGTTATATTTGGGTTATATCGGGGTTCTATTGGGGTTATATTTGGGTTATCTTAAGATGTGGTATTCCAGTGACCTTGGAGTCTGCCCTACACGGATTGTCATGTGATTCTAGTAGCCCGATGAGAGCCTACATAGCGCAAGTGTCACTGCCATTGGACAACTACTTGGGATGCTCGCTTAGCAGCAGCCGGCCATGAATGGGGATCATGTGGCTTCTACAGGGTAATGTTAAGGTTATATTAGGTTTATGTTGGGGTAATATTTGGGTTATATTGGGGTTATATTTGGGTTCTATTGGGGTTACATTAGGGTTATATTAGGGTTATATTGGGTTAGGGGTCAAAGAGGACAATAGGTCTACTGACTGAGTCCCCGGAGAACCCAACCAGGCTTGTATCAAGCTCGTGACATTCAGATTGGCAAAGTGGGATGCAACTCAAAAAGCTGCGGTGCTTCACTTAACCACGTGGTAGTAAAGCTGCTGCGCTGCGTAGCTGGGGTGACGCAAGTGGAAAATGCACTTGTGCGTAAGCCTCTAGTGGCTGCCTCCAAACAATGCAACTGCCATGCCCTAAATACTAAATCGAGAAAATTTCCAACCCCTAAAATCTAAATCATAAGATTTAAATCCTACAGCCTTCAGCCCTCAATCCAAAACCCTAGCTTGTCCAAAGCGAGGCTCCCTTTCTTAAGAGACGGTTTAGGGTTAGGGGATTAGGGTCGCTTTCCAGCCTGGAGATTACAAGCGCCGTATGTCATGTTATTTCTAGCTCGCCTACTGCAGTAATTCATTCAGACTGCATGAGATCGACCCCTGTCAGCCTTCATAACTGACCAGGGCACAGCGGTAGTCTCCTTAGACCTATAACGAAAATATTCTTTTAATATTTCCTTAGGGTTATACTATAATGAAAAGAATTCTTAAGGACAGTACAGACAGTGCTCACCGGACCTTGACCGGATCTAGAAGTGGTGTGAAGCATACTTGACAGTCTTCGGGCTCGAATTGACAATGAAGCCTGCTCCGGCTTTGTCTGAAATTTTCGGAAGTGTTCTTTATATCCTCCTCTACGGTCTCCTCCTCAACAACAGCAACATCTCTAGCAACTAAATTGGGAACTTTTTATCTGCTGGCAGTAGCCAAGTTTCACCTCAGCCCTGAACCCAAACACACAACCTCTCCAATTAACACATTCATCCCATGCTGCCTAATCTTCTGCACGATCACGGGATACTCTTCCCGCAGCCCTGAGCAAGATGCGGTACAAATTACGAGTCCCTTGAAACTATTTGGATTTGAGCTCAAGGCGTCTCGGGGCTCAGGGGAAGGTGAGAGCTTGAGTAATCCAAGTACGGATGGGCTTCATTGCTCTGTGATCCCCAGACCTCGTGGAGGAATCCTGAGCTGCCAGAGCTTTCGAAAAGTTTCACAGCCTTAGGCCTCCCGGCACCCCTCGAAGGATGGCAGCGAGACAAGAACACAACACGAAATTGCGCAGACAAGAATTCTAAGCAACAACAGCAAGGCAACAAATGCAACGGCGACGGCATGAATGGGTGTAGAGGTCTGGAGCAGCTTCAACCATAGCTTTTAGGGCTTGTGTAGGCTTCAGGCTTGCACCTGCATGAATTGGTGAACTCTAAGCCCCCAAGCCTTGAAGCTTTAATCCTGAACTCTAATAAACCCACCATGAACCCCCCAACCCATCCTGCACCCTAAACCCCAAACTCATCCTCAACCAAAAACACTTCAGCTTGAACCCTAAACGCACTCTGCAGGCCCGCCCAAATCAGGCTTAGGCCCCGTCCTGAATTGCATTTCCTCGGCCGGCGCTTCCCGTTGTGAGATGCAGGGATCTGCCTTGGGCATGCGGACTGCATCCATCAAAATGTGTGCCTAACAATTATCTCTCTGGCGCCCGTCTGAGAAATTTCCATCCCATGCTAGTGGTGGTGGATGGCTATGGTTTGGCCCAAATAGGTCCCTGCAAAGGGCGGTGGTGAGAATGGTGGCTGTGGGCTGTAAATATAGTAGTTTTCATTTTATCTTCCATTATCCCTACATAACCCAAATATTACCCCAACATAATGTAGTAGTTTCCATTTTCTCTTCCATAATTCAGGAAGAGGCCATAACGACGAGGACGAGGACGGACGTCTATGCAGCCAAAGCTCGACAAAATTTCGACTTCTGTCAGTATTGGGGTTGCATTAGGGTTATATTGGGGTTATCTTGGGATTATATAGGGATAATGGAAAAGAAAATGGAATCTACTATAGTGTATTGGTGGTAGGGTGAGCCATCTTTACAAATGGCACCCAAAACTGTTGTGTGTTTCAATGTCGTATGACCGATTTTACTATTGCATTGGTATACATCTGTCTATCATTCCTTGTTCATCCTTCGTCTCTGTATGCCACTGCTAATCAGTCCCCATTGAGTCACCATAGCATCCCCATATATGCATATGTAATTTTACTGTCATACTTATATTAATCTATCCATTTATGTATACACTTGCTTTCCTTTCGGCCCCCCCATTCTTAGAAACCCCTGCTTGGAGGGTCATGGGGACTTAGCAAGTAGGTTAATAACCACAAAAAAGCCATATAATAACACCAAATATCCCCATTATTAACCCACTTACTAAGTCCCCATGACCCTCCAAGTAGGGTTTAGGGCTAAACCCTAAACCCCAAACCCTAAACCCCTAGATGGCGTAAGCTCGAGGCGTAAGGAGTGGGACCGCAAGGCCCGACTCAGACTTCCTTCGGAACGTGGAACTGGAGCCTTAGCTGGAGGGTCAGGATAATGGGGTTATAGAGGGTTATATAGGGGTTTAGGGTTTGGGGATTATACAGAGATAATGGAAAAGAACATGGAAACTACTATAACCCTCGTTAAGGAGTTTAGAACATACTTGGCGGGTCAGGGAGACTTAGTAAGTAGGTCAATAGCCCCTATAACGCTAGACCCTAAACCCTAGACCTGAAAACCAGCCCTACACCCGAAATTCTACACCCAAAACTCATGCCTGTAACCCTACACCAAAAAACTCCGGAAACCATAAACCCTAAACCCTAAAAGGGGAAACCTTAAAGCCATAGCCAAGTCGCCAGAAGTCTCCTCATCCGCAGGTCTGATCAGGGAAGGCTGTTGTAGAAATGCGGGAGGCCCAGTGGCCACGTTGGGTTTACATGGGTTTAGGGTTAGGGTATAGGGCTTTGGCATTTATCTGGGGTGGTGAGCTTGAAGTGTAGAGGTTGGGGTGTGAAGCTTTTCTGAAGGTTATAGGATTTGGCATGCGGGGCTTTTTACCTGATGATATAGGATTCTAAGAACAAGGCTGTTGTAGTAGTAGTAGTAGTAGTAGTAGGAGGAGGAGGAGGAGGAAGCATTAGTAGACCAGAAGCATGTCATGTAAGAGCGAAGAAAAGACCAACATTGTCATAGCTGCCACAAAATGCAGCGGGGCAGCAATGAAAGTTCTCTTTTTCAACGCGCGAACCCTGACGTGCTACAAGGATGCACCAGCAAAGAATGAATATACCCTTCTGCGAACCATACCTGACAATGGCGACTCTTTCTTGGTGCCGCATTTAGGTCTTTAGAACAGCATGTCAGTTGCTAGGGGCCCCCACAACCAGAAATTGATTTTTATGAGCGTGTTCATCGTAAACAAAGGGGATCAGCGACTATCCTGTACATGGTATGGTACCCACAACACCACCTTCATGTTGCCCATACTTGTTGCTATGCAAGAGGCAAACCCGCTACCCTGAACCCCGAAACCCTGAACCACCAAGTACTAAACCCCTAACCCCCAAATGCCTTAACCCAGGAAGCCTAGACCGCTTCCAGCCTCTTCTCAAAGCTTCGCAGCCTTCTGAAAAGGTGGCGGTAGCCTGCCAAGTCGGCTTCGGTGCCTCGGCTCGAAGCATGCGTGAAGGTTTATGAGTTTATGGGTTTGGGGGTTTAGGGCTGAAGTTTTGTGGTTTGAGTAGGCTTTGGGATATCCGATTTGGGATCCAAGGTTTGGCGTCTAGGCTTAGAATGAGCTCTGAAGGTGTGCGTGTTTTTTTGTTTTTTTTAAATTGATTTGCGGTTATTTGGGATACCCCTTGAATAGGGCTATCCGTGGGGTCCGAATAGGACGACAATCAGTAGAAGTCCTGAAGGCATGAGGATGGCTCCGAGTAGGCAAACAACACTTTCAATACAACGCCTCTATTACCTAAACCTTAGACCCACGAACGTTTAAAGACAATTTGTTACCCGAGGTCCATGGTGTGTACAGAGGTTACACCTGATGGTTTGGGATTTAGCGTGTAGGGATTCGGGATTTGTGTAATGAGAAAGCGGCATGTTGGGTTTCTGGTGGGCGTTAAGGGTGTGAACAGCGCTCAGAAACACAGGACAGTGAACCATGAACCTTCCGGAGCTCTGCATGAAATCCAGTAGTCATGTCAGTTCCGGCTGTACTAATAATCGCCTTCCTCATACTCAACGCCCGGGCGGCGGGGGTTATGGGGGGGAGGTGAATAAGAATGCAGACCATGTGAAGATGGTTTAGGTCAAGTAAGGCGATTGATGCCTCGCGGCTCCGTGAGCCTGTGTTTTTTGGCCCAGAGCCGGTGATTTCCAAATATAGGGGGCCTTCAGGGACCCTAGAGATCCGTGGGGGTGTTGGAGAGATCCTTTCCGGGCAATCTTGAGAAGCTTACAGTTGAGGGCATGCTGGGGTGTGCCAACATGAGCCAGACTGAGGGGCTCTGAAAGATACTGGCTGTCTGAGGATAGGTAGAAGCCAAATTCATCTGGAGGCATACCAATACCAGAATCCGGAGACAGAGAGAAGTCGTTGGTAGCATGTACCTTAGAGCTTCTTGGCCTATTATGGAATGTAAGGAATCCCCGTACTTGGAGGCCCATGGGACTTAGTAACTACTTATAACTGGGATTATAACCCTACTTCTAAAAAATGGGGTAACCCCTATAAGGCCATTTAGGGGGATTAGAAGTAGGGTTATAAGCCCAGTTCTACGTAGTTGCTAGTTCCCATGAACCTCCAAGTAGAGCAATGTTTGTGAGGGAGCCCAGAACGCAGTCAAGTCACAAGATTCCGCGTGGAATGCCTGGCAGGTGCTTCATACCAGGGAGGAGAAACTCTAAACCACAAACCTGGGCAAAGGTCCCAACCCGCAGCTTTGCCGTCAAGAGCAGAACTTAAAGAACACTCCAAGAGCACTCAAGGAGCTGTAACGAGCCTCCGCAGAGCAACCAGGGGACCAGAAGCGACAACAATGTGCAAAGAGCTGCAACCGGGACTGCATTGGAGCCCTAACCCAATAGGGTCCTCTCATATTCCTATTATACCACTATTAAAGAGTGGGGGGTCCTCCTAAGGTATACACTTCACCCAAACCTTTAGCCACGGTTGGCAATAAATCCTGAATGAACATTCTACTGCGATCCTGAATGGAGACTCTACTGCGATTCCATGTTCAAGGTCCTAGACTCCACAACCCAAAACAAATAGCAGCTGTAGCCTCATGCTTAACCTGAAGCCTTGCCCTTCCCATCCCCTCTCCCTTTCTCCAATTATCACTGATGTTCTGCAGATAGCCCTGATATCAATCTCTTCTGTATCTCTGCAGTGCGGACCAGGCAATAGTATACTGCATAGCCTTTACATACTCCATGCAAGTCCTGTACATATGCCTGACATCATCCATACATGGTCCTCATGATGTGGGAGGCGGCTCTCGAAGGCATGGTCTCTGCCGGGGTTCCCATTGATTAAAATGCCCGATAATGTTGGCCATGCAACATGACAACTTACCCTACCACCCACAATGTCACGTACACGCTCGTGAATAGTGACATGATCCCTGCCCAGTCCCCCCAAACATCCTGAACCCAAATCCTGTACACTGAATCCTAACTCTAAAGTCTTTGGTGCAATCTGCAGATGGCCTCACTTTCCTGACCAAACGCGCTTCGCAGTCCCTTCTGGGAGATGAAGCGCAGCAAATGCATTAACGTGGAGAGGGTCACCTGCCGAGATTAGGGGGTTTCCCAAAATTAGGGGTACCTTTTTGGGGGTCCCAATAATCAGGACTATAATATTTTAGGGTCCATGTTGGGGTCTCCCTATTTTGGGAAATTACCATTAAGCTAAGGGGTGGTGACGTCTTGGAGCTAAGGGTTTAGGATTGGCGGTTCTCATAGTAAGGACTGGGCTAGTCTGGGTGGTATGCAGGAACCCCACTGTTGGCATTCGCACAACTGTCAGGGATTCTCTGTTGCAGGGACACCCATATGCAAGCACTGTGCGTTCGTTTTAGGAATCCTAAAAATTGTAGCAGTAGATTAGGCAGCAGCCGTTAGATGGAGCACGCCCAAACTTGGAGCAAATGACGGGCGAGGAATCTCAGGTGCCCACACCTGCTTTCAAAGCGGCATCTGGCTGCAAATCCTTCTGCAGCTGCACATGTTGCACTGTGCGCAGAGCTTTGTTGAAGCAACAACTTCACGATTCATCATTTGCATCTTTCTCCGAAGCGGTGTGCCCAATGGTCCTGCAATGTGCTCCCCAAATATTGCAAAGCGGATCAAAATCTGAACCTTCCTGCCGCTGTTTAGCCTTGCTGCTTTATGGACACTCCTAGAGCCCCAGAATCTCAATTCCTTCCCGCCATAACAAAACACAGCCTAAATCCTAAACCCACTGCCCAACGATAAACAGCCTTGTTGCTGCCCTCAAACTCGTCGCTGCTGAGCATGCGCGCTTTGTCAAGGAGCTGCTTCAGCTCCCCAAAGCCTGGATTGGAGTTTTGGACGAGAATCCAGCTATTGGGTTTTATAGGGGTTATATAGGGATAATGGAAAATAAGATGGAAACTACTATAGTATATTGGGGTTATATAGGGACTATGGAAAAGAAAATGAAACTACTATACTACAATAGGGTATATATTGGGAGGGTTCAGGGCTTACGGCTCAGGTTTAGGGTTCGAGCTCCCTGCTTGCTTGCGGATACCTTTTTGCACCTCATGTCTCGAATAATCTTTTGGCAAGGCCCTGCGGTTTAGGGTTAAGGGTTTAGGGTGAAAGAATCAAAAAGAAGTTTAGGCTTGCGGGTTTAGGTTTGAGGGCTTGGGGCTTTCAGGTTAGATTACAGGGAGGTTGTCCAGTCGGAGTTCAGCGTTTCTCAGAAGGAGGGCCCTGAGGGCCCTGATGGATACGTAGTTGATCTACTTGGGGGGTCAGGGGGACTTAGTAAGTAGGTTAATAATGGGGAGAAATGGGCTTACTATATGGGTTATAGGGGCTATTAACCTACTTACTAAGTCTCCCTGACCCTCCAAGTAAGGTGATTGTTTGCGTCCCACTTCCGGGTTGTGAAAGGATTGCCTTGAGAAACTCCTGTATAATGAAGGGGTGGAAAAGCATCCTCATACTGGGGGCAACCACAAATAAGGTAGCCCTTTTTGGCTTTAAGGGGTTCCGGGTATAGAATTCAGAGCCTGGTTTTATGGTTGAAGACTTAAAGCTTTGAGAGTTTCGCGACACAGGATACACTGGAAGGAGTCACATTTCCAGCAGCTGTAGGCAGCCGCCCTTGAAGAGCGTTCGAGGATAGTTTCGACAATCTAAATCAGGCGCTGGATCAGGTGCAGAAGTAGGACTATTTTCGCTAAGTTGCACAGAACTGCGCACGCTCCCGTGACAAAATGACGAATGGAGCAGCACGAATTGCCCCCATCACAATGGAATGCGGAATGGGTCTCTCTAGTAGCCTCCGGAGACAACCTCCAATAATCACCCTTTACTCTACTCAACCATCGCCAGCGTCCTGAACCCTAAACCCTAGCCCCAAGAACCCTAGGAGTCTATCATGCATTCTCCCAGTCTCCGTGGCGTACACAGCATCAGGGATCCAAAAGTTGGCCCTGAGGCCGCGGCCTTTTCTCACGTCAAGATCCCACAGCAGACGCTCTAATCCCTCCTGGACAGCACAAGGGGTCACAGGGAGAATCCTAGGAGATCTTTCGAAATTCCTATGCCCTGTCAAGAAGGCTTGAGATCATTGAAACAAGACTTGTGCCCAATAAATGGTCCACTGCACACTACGCAGAGCTGCTTTAAAGGCCGCCAAAATAAATATTTCTCACCCCACACTAGGATTGCAATTATGATGTCTAGCGTCCTGACGAAAACTTTCCATGTTCTCATACGGGTTATCTCTGCCTGCGTTTTGTCAGAGGCTCTGAAATTTTCGGAATCGGGTCTAGAACATATTTTGGAGGCATCTAGAGTGCAATTCAGCGGAGAAAACCTTAGCCCCAGACCCCAAACCCTGAAGGACAAACCAAAGACCCCAAACCTAACACCTAAAACTCTCTTCCCTAAACCCGAACTCAATCAGAAATCGTAAGCCCTGAATCACAAAGACCCAATGATGTCTTGGGCCTCATCCAGTCGTCCCTCCCCCCCGGCATGGGCTTCATAGAGGCTTTGGATGTCCTGTGCCTGGCTTTGTGACAAGGTTCTGGGCGCTTGAAGGTGTGCAGGTTAAGGATTGTGTTTTTGGAGGTTTTGGTCTGAAGGTTCAAGATTTAAGGTTCTGCAGTTTTTGAGGTTTGGAGTTTGGGGCTTAAGGGCTTCAGGTTTTCCTGTATGGGGGCCACATGAAGGATGCGGAGGTCTCAAAATCAAGGATGCTTTCGGAGCCAAGGGTTATGCTGTAGTTTCCTTAGACCCACAATAAACATAATATGTTCAATATTTCCTTAGGGTTATACTATAATAAAAAAGCAAAAATAATTCCTAAGGACAGTACAGTATGGGGGACCGCGGAGGTCCTCCTTCGAGATCTGATAAGAAGCCTGGAAAATCGTAGCCCGACTATGCAGCAATAGAAGGAGAAACTGTGATAGGAACATCGTTCCTACTCGCTGCAGTCTTTATGATGTGGACCGTGAACGTTGACAGGCATGCACATGAGGTAAAATCTCTGTTCATGGTCGGGTGGAAACCCTCAAAACACTCGTCAGCATTCCGCCCACCAAAGAGATAAACCCATGGCACCATAATAAGGCCTGCCGCCGAACACTCTAAACCCGAAGGCCAGGAAGCTATGGCTTCGCCGTAAACTTTGGGATGGTCGAGTCCTTCTCGTAGAGGACGACACCCAACAAGAGGAGACAATCTTATTCGACATTGGGGACTACAACATTCTTCACGGTCATCAGTCGGTCGAAGAGCTTGCGCTGGGCAACTTCGGCCGCTCAAATAGTGCAGCGTAGAGCCTTGAATAAGAGTAGAATTTGGCGATAATGGCTCTGATGCTTTAAGAAAGCTCCTGGGCATAACCCATTGACCAAGGGCAGCAAGAACCTAAGTGTAGGTAAGGAAGCCATGTTAGGTTAGGTGCCAACCCTGAACCCCCAAAGCTTCAAATCCCTAACACCCTTAACTTCCCTAAGTCCTACCCTCCAGACCACAAACCCCAACTCCTCCCCTCCAGAACCCCATTTGCCTCCGAGGCAGACCAGCCAGCACGAGTCTGCTTCTGGGTGGCCTCCTCCTCACGGAGTAGCCTGTTTTGCTTTTTTATCGGACCGTTTTCTCCGAGAAGCTCCGAATAATGCCGTGTCGGCACAGTCCAGCAAGCGCTTGCAGCAAACTGTGCCTTGAGAACACTCAAAGCTTTCCAGACCCAGGAAGCCAACACATCACACCATCAAAAGCTCCCCCTGCTACTACTTTAGCCAGTGCTTAAGGGTGCATTGTCGTTCACCTGTCTAGGGCTTAGGGATTACGGGCTGAAGGACTTGAGATTCGGGGGTTCAGAATTTGGAGATTCAGGAAAGGTGGTTTAGGAATCTGGGATTGAAATGTTTTAGGAGTGAGATGAGTGAGGGTGGAGGCATGCGGGGTTTACTGTGGGAGGTTGAGAGGTCTGGGTTTTCCGGGCTCGGGACGTAAGAGCCCGCACACGGTTTGGGGGGTGCAGTATTGTTCAGGAGTGTTTGGGGTTGACAGGCCTGCCCGACTTTGTGTACCGGCCTGGTGCTTCTGGCAGCGGCGGTGGCTGTAGCAACTGAGAGGGCGGGCAGCAGTTGCCACACGGTGGTGCTTGCGGTTGTGGCGGCAGCGTCACAGTGGCATGATCGCATATAGCCGTCGCGGCATTGTAGCAGCATAGGGGTGCCATGAGGTAGGTATAAAGGTAAAGTTAGGGGTATAGCGGTGACTGCAGTGGCAGTAGCATGCTGCAGCTGCAGCAGAAGCGACAGAGTGGCGAGCAGTAGCAGTCCGAAGTGGCATAAGCAGTGGCAACAGTAGAAGCAGAGGCAGTATGATTTGACACAGGTATGATGCGTCTGGCTCTTAGAGTTTGCCCTACATCCCCACTGGACAGGTAGCAGCAAAGCTTTCATTTGGACTCCGAGCGATTATGCAAATCATTAATTGTGACAAGGGCTCTGGTACAGCATATCGAGCTTGCAGCCTAACTTGAAAAAAGGCTGATGGAGAAGATCATTCAGTACATACGGCACCTGACGTAATGTAGTTCTCACTGTCTCTAGTTACAGGGTGCAGGATTTTTCTCCATTCACCACCGTCGGTGTCGTTGTCATCTTTGTCGTTGTCGTTGTGCCCACTGTCGTCGTTGTGATTGTTGCCGTTGTTGTCGTTGCCGCCGCTAGTAAAAACAAGAATAATAGTAGTAAGAGCAATCGTAGTTATGGTCGAAGTTGTACTAGTAACAACAATAACTGCAGAAACAACAATAACTGCAGAAGTCAATAGAAGAATGACAGTACCAGTAACTGTAATAGTACTAGTACTAGTACTAGTAGTGTTAGTTGTACTTGTAACAGTGATCAGCATCGCAGCAGCAGAATTGCAGCTGAGGGGCTTTGCCAATGACTGGAACTCGACTAGGCTCAGCAAATTCCGAGACAAGTTGAGGCGCGCCAGCGCCTCGAGCTGGAAAGAATGATTTAGGGTTTGGGAACTTTCTGTCCCTGACTCCACTACCCTTGGCACTTCGCTTTCAGGATGCTACGCGTGTGTTCCAGCCCCTGGGCTCACATGGAACTGGATCTAGGCACCCCTTCAGAGAAACCGAAACTTCCAGAGTCCCTCGGATTATTGGTGGGGTTCCAAATACAAGGCCCCTTCGGATCCCCAGGGGTATTGAGAGAATACATGAGGATGACGTGGACCTTGTTGGGAGTATCTAGGCTGTAGTTGAGAAGCTGCTGTTTCCATCCACGCCGAAGGCTATGCATTTGCCGGATCTCATTCGAAGACATATCCCCTGAGGTACGAAAACCTCGCGGCATCCCATGAACCTCTACAATACAATCCCATAAGCCCCAAAATCACGTCTGGAGCCCCTTTTGCAAGGAACCCAAGAACCTGGCTCCTGGCCTCGTACAATGCTTCCTCGGCCAAAGACCAACCGACGGCACCCAGTGCCTGCAGGGTTTAGGGCTAATTGAGGCTTCGGGTTTGAATTTGGGAGCTGAGGATGTAGGGTCTACTTGGAGGGTCAGGGAGACTTAGTAATTAGAGTAATAACCCCTATAACCCATATAGTAAGCCCATTTCTCCCCATTATTAACCTACTTACTAAGTCCCCCTGACCCCCCAAGTAGGGTTTAGGGTTTAGGATGGCTCATGCTTTGGGCTTCAGGCTTCGGTGCCTGTGGCCTCTGTAGTTCCTGAGTCGTGTATTCAAATTGCCGTGGATTCTGGGACCTGGACCTGTTTACTGCCTTAACTTCGGATGCCCAAGAGTGGATTACTTCGGGGGTAAGGGGGACTTGGTAATAATGGAAAAGAAAATGGAAGCTATTATAGTATTTAGGGTTTAGGGTTTAGGGTCAGGGGACTTAGTAAGTAGGTAACCTACTTACTAAGTCCCCCTGGCCCTCCAAGTATAGTCTCGACACCCCGGCAGCTGGGTTGTGGGTCCTAGGAGGATTGCACAAGGCCTTTGGTACCCAGACCCCCTGACATCAGGCTTCATGGTTTGAGGTTCAAGGCTTGGGAGTTCGGCTCTGAAGCAAATCCAGCAGACAAATGTTTGTCATACAACACATGCTCCTTTTTTGGGGGAGGGAAAGGTGAATTTTGTTGATTCCTTTAGAAAGTATGTGCCTGTGGAGGCGCTTTGGAAAGGCGCATTACACTTCCTGTTATCTTCAGAATACAGCAATACACACACAACACCAAGAAAGAAATGGGACTGCTCAAGACTTCGACGTGAACGCTTGAAGAGATCTATCCGATGCCTGGGTGGATGGGGGACATCTTACACCCCTGCATACGACAATGGAGACAACTGAATAGCGTTTTTTTTGGTGGTTGGGGCGGGCAGAGAAGAAGCACCAAAGAGTGCTCGAACACAACTTCCCATGATCCTTGCACATCCTGTATATGACCTCATGATGCAACTTCGGTATACCCTTGCAAAAAGGATTATTCAGAGAATCAATGCTCCTTCTGGTCAAGGGCGAAAGAAACCTGCAAGAAAATGCTGCCTCCAGCACGCCAGAAGGCACCACCAGGCCTTCTCCTTTGACCTGTGGCACAGCAGGGCTAAAAAAACACGTCCCCCACGCTCCCTATATACCCAGACCCTCTACAGGATCCAAAAAATGGAACCCCCTAATAATCACCTGGTTTCCCCAATGTAATGCTGGGTTCATGTTGGGGGGGTTCCATTTTTGGATCCTTTCGGGGGTCTGGGTATGCCCTCAAAAGATAACCTCTACACGCCCCTTGCAATATACCTAGACACCCTTTAATTTGCCCCTTACCGTGCTTACGAGATAAAATAAAGAAGGACGACCTCGACCCAGGCCAAAAGAACAAAGGGTTAAAATGGGGTTACATGGGGATAATAGAAAAGAAAATGGAAACTACTATAATGGGTTATATAGGGTACAGGATCTGGGGTATATGGGATCTTATTGATGCCGGATCTGGAATCATCAGCATCGCTGCCCCGATACTTCACTCGCGCGTTGTATTAGAGTTTCTGTGATTTCAAAACGGTAAAGGGGGGGGTGTCCACAAGGGCTAGTTTTGAGAAACTCTAGGTTGCTTTGTCTGCAAGAAAAACCAACTTTGGCAATGGCACCGGTACATATCATGATTCTTGTATCAAGTAAGCATCACAACAATCAAATTCACTACTTTGAGGGTTAAGCCTCAACTACATTCTTGGTGCGTAGCTTTTTGTATTGGTACATCTTCGTGCGGCCACATACATGCAATTGTTGAAAATCTGGCCCCATGGCAAGTTACATGTACGAGCCCCGGGAAGAAATTAAATGTTTGCCACCACAGCTTAAATCTAATCCTACAAAATCCTCAAGCCCCTGTAAAACCTAAACCCTAAACCCTGATGACCCCAAAAAGCAATCCAACCTTGGAAAACCATGTAATCCTACAAAACCCCTTAGCCCCTGCAAAAGTAAATTCCTGATGACCCCACCCTAAACCCTAAACGCTAAATCCCTATCCCCCTGACCCAAAAAGTAATCCAACATTGGAGAACCATCCATGCCTGGCTCTTTGACTGTGCATCCTGCAGGGTAAGCATCAAGTTTGGTGGTTGAACCTAGTAAGATAATATTCCTGATATAGAATACTATACCCCAAAAGGAGGATAGAATCTTACTCTATATTGGGTACCATAGTATCCCCAAATGAAAATTCTAGAGTTACAATGTAGTATAACCCCTATATAATCCCAGCTTCCATTTCATTTTCCATATTCTTTTCCATTGATTCTCCATTATAGGGCCCTAAACCCTATATTGGGTACCCTAGTCTCCCCCCAAATACCCTAAACCCTAAACCCTAAACCCTAAAAAATACTACTCAAGTGATGCGCTGAGCTTGGCGGTGCTGAGGTGCTGGGGGCTTACTTGGGGGGGTCAGGGGGACTTGGTAATAATGGAAAAGAACATGGAAATTACTATAGTATTTAGGGTTTAGGGTTTAGGGTTTAGGGTCAGGGGGATTTAGTAAGTAGGTTAGGGTTTAGGATTTAGGGTCAGGGGGACTTAGTAAGTAGGCTAATACTGGGGAGAAATGGGCTACTTACTAAGTCTCCCTGACCCTCCAAGTAGGGCTTTGGAACTTTAAGTCCTTGGACTTAGGAATTGCTACTGGGAGTGTGGCTTCGGGGTCTAGGCATCAGGGTTTCGGGCATAGGTGAAAGCTTTTGCGAAACTGCAACTTACGAAGTTTCGGACGCTAATACTGGGACCTGGTTGCTTTTGTGAAGCTCAAACTATTCCCACATCATGTGGAGCAGTAGGCACACTCTTTCACAGGGCTCCCATGCAGATGACTCCTCGCAGTGCTACCAGTGGTATATATGATATGCACAACTTTTTTCCATCATTATTAAACCCTAAACCCTAGGGCTTAGGGTTTAGCACCATCATCGTCATATTCTTGCAGCGGCAGCATGAATGGCCGTTATACTCATCAGGACAAACGTTCCGGAACACAGCTTGTGACTTTGCTTCTGCCCCGTTATCGGAGACTCCCACATGCTCGGTGGGGTTCTCAAAGAGGGGGAGGCCGTAGGGACGCCGAAGACAATTCTGGGAGTCGTATTCAAGAATCTATTCAGGCTAGTTTTGAAAAGCTTCCGTGGCGGTCTGACAGACTCGGCCTGCTTGACGCTGCTTCGTCGACGGAAGGCAGCTCTGGAGCTTTCGTTACCTTAGTTACATGCCTATATAACTATATTTGCAAAACACGAGTGCAATCTATAGTAATATGTTAGGTCTTGGGGAATTTAGGTTCTGTAAGCATGAAGGGCTGGAAGGACTGTATGCACTCATCTCGTCGCAACCTGCACTTTCGTACTCAGCTACCGCGACAGAAGAGTTAGGACACCCAACATACACCCATGATGACTCCTATCAGAATCCCCATGAACCCCATAGGCACGATACAACCCTTCTTCGATTGCTTAGGCACAAGTCTTCCACACGTGCTCTGGCATATCTGAAAATATTCGAAGTGAAGGGGGCCAGAGCCATTGCTGACACTAAACCCTAAAGCCTGAAACCTCCAAACCCCAAAAACTGTAAACTCCAACTACCTAAACCTAAATCCTTTTTCAGAAGGCACGGTGCTCTGTCGTCTGTTGAGGACAAGTTCAAAGGGGCTGTCCTGTCATCGGATATGGAAGGTTTAGGATTTGGGGCAACTTCAATCAGACATGCGATCCGAGGAGACTCCCATCATTACTTGGAGGTTCATGGGAACTAGCAACTACTTATAACTGGGCTTATAACACTACTTATAATCCCCCTAAATCGCCTTATAGGGGTTACCCCAATTATAGTTAGGGTGATAATCCCATTATAAGTAATTACTAAGTCTCATGGGTCTCCAAGTAGCTCACGTTTTAAGCTGCAAAGTTGTTAACATTGGAGGAGAAAATCATGGGGGTTTCTCCATGTTGGCCGCGCTGTAACGGAACCCCACAGGGTTTGGGTTTAGGGTTTAGGGTTGGGAGATTGCGCAGGGACGTGGGAGGTGGGCCCCAAAGGAATTATGGACCGTTTCTGATCTCCCACACCTTGCGACCCCAATACGCTAAACCCTAAACCCTATAGACCTCCAAGAAGCGGCCTCCTATCATTGGAAACCCCGACCCTCAGCCCGAAACCCTCACGCATGACATGCTGTCAAACACATGTCTGCTTCTGAGCTCCCTGGTATACTACGACTTAGGAGGGCACCCAGAAAAAGGCTCTGTAGTTTGGAAACTCCCATGTGATGTCCTCCTCATCGGAGACAGACAGTCCAGAGCCGGTATCTTCAAAGTCGCTCAGGTCCGACAAGCCCATATCCCTTGGAGTACGTGCGTCAGAACTCGCCCATGGATACCAGCAAGTTATGGGAAGTTATAGAAGAAGGGTTGAATTTCTGGATGTGAGGGGACCATATGAGCTACTGTCTAAACTCCTAGTATCCCCCTTAATATCCCTTATGGTAGTTCCCTACATAATCCCCTATATAATCCCCTATGTAACCCCGTTTAAAGAGTTTAGACTATAGCTCATATGAGAACGGCAAAGAGTTCAAGGCTTCGGAATCCTTCGTAGCTTACACGGGGACGTCTGTTTATGTCAGGAGTCTCTTTTTGGTCCGCCTCGTGATACCGCACTGCGTTTGTCAGTACAGGATGGGTCGCCAGTGGGGCCTGGCTACATGAAACTGACCCTAAACCCTAAACCCCATGAACGGTTTCGTACAAGATTACTGGCACGCATGCCAGCAACTCGGGGAATCCTGTTGTGGCTGTCTTTGGGTGCTGTTCCCAAGATAGGAACAATTGGTGTAGGGATCCAAGCTGCAAGAGAAATTGTAACGTAGGGACAGCACTATATGAGCCATAGTGTAAACTCCTAGTATCCCCCTTAATAATCCCTATAGTAGTTCCATATACAATCCCTTATATAGCCCCCTTTAAGGAGTTTAGACTATAGTACATATAGCACTATTAAAATGAAATTTATCCAGTTTCGAACAATGCAACTCAGAACCTGCTACTTTCCCCAGTGTAGAGTTTAGGATCAAAAAGCGTAGGGTCAACCCCTAAGCAACCCCTAAGCCCCACTGGAGACTATGATGGTAGGGTTAAAGGTTCACGGCTTGGGGGCTTTCGGCCGCAGCGCTTGGGGATTAGGATTCGAGATTCCCGGTTAGGTGCTTAGGGCTGGTCCACGGATTGCGGATGCTAACATCTGGTCTACTACTCTGCTGTAACATAACACGAAAACGCCACCAGCTTGCATGCAGAACAGGTGGTGCACAGGTCCAGATGGGTATGCATCCAAACAGCATTCTCACCATTGCCGAAATCCTGATCCACAGTCCAAAGGACCCCATTCTTTCGGATCCTGTAGGGGATGTGTAGCCCTAGGCCCTGCTAGCAGGGCAGCAAAATACAACTCGGTCAAACTTCTTGCCAACATCACCTCAGGTAGTTTCCTGCTGTTCTTCGCAAGATGACTCCTGAAACTAGGACTTGCCAGCTACCTCTAGCTTTCCCACATGGCTGAACAGTTTCTGGGACCCGAACTGCGCCTTCATTTCGTAGGCCTCAGGCATGAATTTCTGCATGCATGAGGAGCAACCCAAGTTAGAATGTCTGAAGGAGTACTAGATTCCAGACTTGCTTGACTAAGAACATGCTCCGGAGGAATTTGGTGAAGTGGACTCGGTTTGGGGTTTAGTGCTTGAAGCCCAAAGCTGCCGAAACCTTTGTAAAATGGTCGGAATAAGCTTCAAGTTCGAAGGGTCTTCTTGGGTGAGCAAACCTCATCGATCTAGTCTAACTGAGACTACTCCAGTTTCTCTACTTGTTTGAGCTATGCTTTGATTCATTTGCTTCATATTTCAAGATGGACACGTCTGCCTGGCCAAAATTGCTGCGTACCAAGTGCATTTTTGAAAAGACACGGCATCGGCTAGAACGCCGTGCGATATTCGAAGGGGTGCTGTAACCCTGCTAGGCAATGAGCTTTGCACTCCCGACAACATGCGTCGCACACCGCATCAAGCCAAAGCACACGGACCCGCGACTAAGAAAGATGAAGTTGTTATTCAAAGTAACAGCAGCAGCAATCACGCAACCAACACCCACCCACCAACACCCCTGCTACTGCTGCTTTCACCACCACCAACACCACCGCCGCCGCCGCCGCCACCACCACAGCCCCTCAAGTGTACCATGCAGCCGCAGCGGCCGTCTTCAGCATGCCCATCTCCCGGACACGGCATGCCCTGCCACGCAGGCAGTAAACTTTATTCGGAGGTTAATGGGACTTAGTCACTCCTCAGTAGGCCATTTGAAAGGGACCATTACAAGCTCAGGTATGAGTAGCAACTAAATTCTGTGAACCTCCAAGTGAGGTCTGACACCCCTCGGGTCAAGCACCCCTCCCGCCAGAGATGAAGGCTGGGCGGCGTGTAACACAGGAAGAAGAGGATCAGATAGCCGACAATCTTTTTGGTGCTTAGACAAATACTCATGCAGAATTAGAACCCCAGGCATCATTTGCATTGCGGCGAACTACTTCCCCGGAAATGCAACAATCATGCACTAGAAGCATCATAAGCCCATAACAAGTGTGACCCTACATCCTGCAGAGAGCTCCTACAACTACCCCCTGACTATCGAACGTTGGACCCCCGTTGGACGACACATTGACGTGTTCGCTGGTAAAGCCCCTGGCCACTCTCGTGTCTCTCCCCTACCTACGTTTCACGCCATTCCCTTTTGGTGCTGAGGTTGCCCAGCAATGAGCGGATTTGACTCTCAAGCTTACCTGTGCCCACCCCATATCCTCCGTTCTTGTTTCCACTCCGGCATGGCAACATAATACCATGATCGGGAGTACCCATGACTTTTCAATCTTACAATAGGGACAGGGAGGGCAGGGCATGGAGCAAAATCCGAGTCGCAGTGCAGCACACATTTTTCAAACAACCTCCACCTACCCACAAAATGACAGTGAGAAAAAAACAACACCATGAGCTCTGAACAAGTCCGACTTTCATGTGGGGGGTTGTCAAAATTATGGTCCCTTTTTGGGTACCCTAAATATTAGGTGCTGTATTATAATAGGCATCCAAAAAGGGACCATGATTTTGACAACCACCCATGTGTACTCCAGCCTCATCATGCTCAAGAAGTCCTCAGCTTTAGCAGAAACAGTCCACAACTATGATAACTTCAACTAATTATATTGGGAATAATGGCAAATAAAATGGAAACTAGAATAATCATCATGGGGGTTATAGAGGATATAGATTGGGAATAAGGGGACTCAAGGTTGTGACCTGATTATATCTCGAGTACCTCAAAGGCACGTCGGCTTGTTGCTAGAAGCTCTGGGAAGTGGCTTTTTTTTGCAGCACTGCAGCGGCCCGGCCATGACCAACGGGCAGCTTTATCGCGCATAAGGTTCGGGCCTTAGGGCTTATGGTTTGGAAATCCTTAACCTTGCCTAGAACGAAAACCGTTGGTGAATGTTGTGGACGGCCTCGTTTCCAGAAACTGAATGGCAACAGTGCCAGCATGGATGCGTTTAGCCACATGCTGATTCCGAAAAACCCTCACCTAGCTTTGGTGGCCAGCATCCTCGGCACAGTGGGCCCTTTTCTGTCACCCCTAGATCTACTTGTGCTGATGCACCTGCTCCTGGCAGGGGAGAACTCCCTAAACCCTATAGTCCCTCTTAAGTAGATAGAATATGGGGTATGTGGGGTCTTATTATAATATACCCCAAAGCCATATCCTATCTACTTAAGGGGGATTATACACCCTGAACCTAAACCGCTAAACGCTGAACCTCAAATGACCAAGTCAAGCTTGGCTTCGCTCAGGCTCAGAAGCTCGTGCCCGGCTGCTTTGGCATCCAAGAGCAGCGAGTAGATCTCGTCACCCTTCAAACCGTAGCCTGTTGTAGGTTAGGGATTAGGACTCGGAATTAAGGATTTAGGAGTCCACGGGCTAAGGTTTTGGATTGCTGGGGTGCGAGACGGTTCAGAGTATAGGCTTTAGGCTCTAGGGTTTGGGAGCCCGGGACGCATGCAGGGACGCAGGACGTCTGGTTTTCATCTCAGACACGTGGTCCTCGAAGAGCCCCTGTATCAAATCAGGAACAGCACTGGGCTGGGCACTGCATGAAGCATGCAATCCCTGCATCCAGCCACTCTTCTCGATTGCTGCCAGGGCACCCATGTAGCGAAACACGCACAGACAGTCTGCCCGGTCAACGAACCCAACATGGTCCTGCAAACAGCCGGAATCTTCAAAGGTGATGTCAAACCCCTCTTTGCCCCCAATAGGGGATCCCTTGTATACCCAGTATGCACCGGACACATCCCTCAATCTATGGCCCTTACGTAGTTAGGTAGATGCGGCAGCTCTTGGATGAAGCTTCAATCGATTTGACACATTCACATGTTTCTACGCGGGATATCTTGATGGAGTAAGGATCGAGCTTTATGTGACTGATGAAAGTCTCCGTGTTTGGAAAAGCTCGGTTCTCAGCCTGCGGTCATGACTATTATAAAGAACCTGAAAATGGGTAGGCAGCGACCTGCTCCCGAGCTTATATGGGTAGTTCTCAAATTATGGGCCCCCTTTGGTTATGGATTATATGGTGGCACCTAATCTTTAGGGGTACCCAAATGGGACCCTAATTTTGGGAACCCCTATCCCTAAACCCTAAACCCTAAACCCTCAACCCAACCCTAAACCCTAAACCCTAAATGGGAATGTGGACTTCAAACAAGTTGAGGCCTCGGACTGGAAGTGCCCGAAAACGCCCGTGAAGTATTTGGCCTGGAAAGCGAGCCGTCTGCAGCTATGGCCCCACAAGCCTACTACAGGGTTTAGGGTTTAGGGCTTAAGGAATGCTACTATAGGAGCCTAAATAATTCTACCAATATCATTTTGAGGTCCATTTGAGGTACCATAGATCATAATCATATAAGCAATTGGAACCAGAATATTGGTAATTATTTAGGCACCTATAGTATTCCTTTGTGGCTATGATTTTCATTGTCCCCGCCGGGTTTGACTCTCTTTGGCCAGAGGTATCCTCCTAAAAAAATGGAAGTTAATATCCGTCACCTTCCCAACTGGCAGTAGTTAGTATCTTTGTAGGGTCCTTTTTGGGCTTCCATCTTAGTTTGGGGGAGTGCAGATCACACAGTTATCTGCTGTAACAACCACCATATCACCATCGTCATACTTTTTACTTCCTGGTACACTGTACTGTGTCATTGCTGTTACTGCCGCTAACGCTGCTGCCAATACGGTGTGTACTACAACGAATCACTTCCACCGCCGCCGCCGTCGCCACCGTCAACTCGTTGGACTTCACCCTCAAGTTTTCGGCAAGGAGGCAGAAGACCCCAGCAACCCCCACCCCAATCTCTGGCAGCTCCTTGGTGACTGCCACCGAAGTCGAAGACCACCACGCCCAACCAAGTCCGCCAGAACAACCAATCCTCGCAGACGATGCCTTTGTGGCCGTGCCAACACTGCTTGATCAAGCGAGAGCACCCTGTCCTGGCCCACGCCCCGCCAGAGCACCAACCCTGCAGAGCACCGCATGCCAAGCAAGCCAAAGCTTAGAGGAGTCCCGGTCTGTTCACAAGAACTGCTCCTGGGTAGCCCCCCCGTCTGCAATCTAGGAGAGCGCGAAGCCGCCCAAACAAACTCGAAACCCACGCAAGGTGCGAGTCTGGGCTGTTTTGGGGTGGCGGAGGGCCCTCAACCTGAAACCCTTCTCTATACATCCAGGTAAGCCCCAATTTGAAGGGTCCTCCAGAGCACCCTGTTTGGAGAAATCCCTGACAAAAAGCCTCCACCATGCTGAAGTCCTTCATCAAGCCTCGCAGCGAACAAAGAGATCTTCAATGATCTTTGTAACACGGCTTAGGGTCTAAGCTCTAGGGTTTAGAGCTTCCCCTTAATAATGGAGAACAAAATGTAAAATGTCACGGGAACGCAGATGCAGAGGGTCCAGAGAAACGGACACCGCTGGTGACACGCAACCTACTCCTACGTTGGGCATCATAAATTCATTACACTACAGTAATATTTCTCTAGGTAAAAGTTCACGTCCAAAATCCAGACGTGGACATGCTCGCTGCAATCCCGGAAACAGCAATGTCTTCGCAGCGAGTCCACGACTTCGAAACAGAGGGGCTCCATCGTCTGGAGGCCAACCTGCTATTTAGGGCCCCGGTGTTGGGACTTAGGCTTCAGGGATTTAAGGGACTGAGCTTGAAGGGTAAGGAGAACCACTGCGGTCCTCCGTAGTAGTACTTCTGATACCACTGGAAACGAAGTAGTCCCTCCCAATCGGCTGCAAGTCTGCAGCTACTTCGGGATGGTGAAGGCATGGTCTCTTGCAATGCTATTTGAGTTCCCCACGCTGATGCAAGTACGGCTGTTGATACCAAACATCTCGCTGGTCCACAAGTCGGGAAATGACAGAAGCTCGGGTTTAAGAGTTTAGGGTTTAGCGGGTTAAGGGTTTAGGGTGTAGGGCCAACCGCAGATGCATTACTTCACATCCAGCTGGGAAGATAGATGACTCACCCGTGTGCACCGCCTCAAGGACCATGGATGTGATGGAACACAAACATCCAAAACATGAGGACCCTGACTCTCGCAGCCCAGCTGTCCTCCTTCAGGAGTGCGTCCTTCAGCTTGCTGGTGATCATTAGGGACTAGAGTAGTGGATCCCTGCAGTAATCACTATATAGTCCTTGGTATTCTTCCCTATAACTTTAACCCCATCATGATATAATTCCTATTCACCGCTAATAAGATAGGCGGGCCGGGCCGCGCCGGGAATTTGGAATGCTGTGGGGCTGGTGATGGGCCTGCTGGGTCAGGCCAACAGTTTGTGTGAAAAGAGGGCAGAAGAACCAGGTAAACATGGCGGGGCCCTCAAAACTGCAGGTCCTTCCCTAAGGCTTCAGCATATGAAGGACCCCAGCAACTAGAACTTCGACATCTATGCGTGTTCCACAAGATGGCCTGGACTCTGAAGCTGGCGCTAGCTGGTTACTGTATATTTGTCCGCTAATGATCGACAACCCTGCGTTGTGATATGATGCGCATGGCCGGATAGGGTGGGTGAGCTGGCAAACTGGCACCCTAGATTATGAATGGCAGTGAGCCGCTGAGAATGGTGCATGCGATGCAAGATTTTCTAGCGTGTACTGACCGCATCCACCCCGCCCTTGCCGCCGAGCTGGCATCAGCATCACCTATATCCCAGCTATCAACATAGGGGAGGTTTCCGATCACTGGCGATAGCACGTGCTGCTGAGCCCCTGACACGACGATCAGGCTCTGCCGGCCAATCTGGCAAACACACAGGAATTCTCAACATGATCCGCATACAATGCACCCCATGATTTGTCATGGCCCCTGCTCGAGGAACCAGTTTGATTCAACTTGGAATCGGGGTGCAGCAATACATAGTGTGCGCACGAAAGACCGAAGGAAGCGGAACCTCCGAATGCATTATATGGTGCCTGAAAAAGTAGAATGGGGTTTGAGGTATGTTGCACTACAACTACATAAGGGATACATTTAACTGGGTAAGCTTCCTACTTACTCAAGCTCCTACAGTCGTAACCCTTAATACCTAAATAGGCCCCAAGCAACAAGCCCTTCAACCCTAGACCTCCTCTGGAACTTAAACTTTGAGTATTAAAGACATACGTCCAGCAAACATCCCAGCCTTGCAACAGTGAGTCCAGGACGTCAGCAGACACTTGACCTGGAGTCCCAACAACACATGCAAACTGTTTAGGGCTCAGGGGGGCAGGGCCGAGGGCTTGCCGTTTAGGGTTTGCGTTTTAGGTTTACAATTTCAAGTTTCATTTTGGAGTTCTAGAGTGGGAATGAGGAAGAATAAGATGACTGCTGGATTGGATTCTAAACCCCTGTGCCCTAAAGATGTGGAAAATAGCTGGACTTGGAATAGGAGGGGAAGAATGTCCCCGAGAATACTTCCTAAGTTTTATGCAGTAAGCCACGGGTCCCTAGGTGAAGAGCATGCGCTAGATCCCATCTAAAGGCCCACTCTCTCTGGTAACACTCATTCTTGTAACTGATGGAAAATTAGAAGCAGCAGCAACGACAGCCATAAGGCGATGTTGGTATATCTTATAAGTGAGGTCACTCCCAAGAAAGTGATGGCCATACCAGGTCCCAACAAAAACAGCCATGTTGACAAGCATCTGTACCAATGATTCACCCATGCTTAGCCAGGAATGGTGACAGATTCTGGGAATTATTACGGAGATTATGCCGAGACTGCAATAGGCATGTAATCCCCCGTTCCCAACTAGGACCCTAAAACCCAAACTCTAACACCTGAACCCAAAAGCCTCAACGCTGAGCCGTCAACCCTAAACCTTAGATCCTAGATGATCCTAGACTCCCTTAAGTAGATAGAATATGGGGTATAGAACATGGGGTATATGGAGATCTTATTGGGAAATACCCAAAGCCAAATTCTATCTACGTAAGGGGGGCTATAACATGATCCCTCATTACCTAACACCCTAACCCTAAACTCTAAACCCTAAACTCTAAACTCCAAACCCTTAGCCTAAACCCTAAACTCTAAACCCTAAATCCTAAACCTCATTTACGCCCATGATTGCTTCCAAGGCTCCGGGAGAGCATGCCACCTTGCAGGTCCCATGTACCAGGTGGGGGGGTTTCCTAAGACTGGGTTTAGGGTTCAGGGTTTAGGGTTTAGGGGTTTAAGGGTTAGGGTTTAGGGGTTTAGGGGTTTAGGGGTTTAGCGTTTAGGGGTTTAGGGTTTAGGAGGTTTAGGGGTTGGGGGTACCCTTTTGGAAGGTCCCAATATTGTGGACTAGAATATTTTGGGGGTTATAGTGGGGTCCCTTGAGGTGGGGAAACTACCAGGGATTACGTACGGGTTTGGGACATGAGGTTCAGGAGTTGCGGGTGCAGGGCTCGGCTTCTTGGCTGTAGAGCAGAGGGGATAGGACGTGGTGTAGAATTTCTTCTGTGAAGCTCACATGAGTGGTTGTCAAAATTATGGTCCCTTTTTGAATACCCTAAATGTTAGGTGCCGTATTGTAATAGAATCCAAAAAGGGACCATAGTTTTGACAACCACCCACATGGGTGTGTAAGATATCCTGTTCTATGCCCTCCTGATTTATGTTGGTAATGTACGCAGCCGGGGCTGTTCAAGTCTGCTGACTAATAACTCAGTCCCCTGTGTATCCAGGCATCCCAGATTCCTGTCAACCTCCTGCTTGATTTTCTATAAAAGGTGCTATCTCTCTTTTGCGATTTGTGGTCGTATTAAAGTCTTAGCAGGCCTGTGACTGCACGAATTTATGCTTCTATGATTTTCCTTCCTGTTTACATCGTACAAAGACAAGTAGTATTCCCAACACTGCTTTGACTAATTTTCTGACTATCCATGCATGTCTAACACATCATATTCGTCATGTTCAATCTGATTCTGCTGCTCTTTGGTATGTGTGGTTCCTTCTCTAAGGACCTGCGATACAGCTACTTCTTATTGTACAAAGTGTCCGGGAAGCTTCATGGCCTCAAAAAAACTCCCCAAAGAACCCCAAGCCATCGATCTAAGCCCTAAACCCGGAATCCAAAACTCAAAACTCAGAACCCCGAAACTCAAAACCCTTCACTCTCGACCCTTGAACCCTAAACCCTGAACCCTTAACCCTAAACCCTAAACCCCTAAACCCTGAAGGTTTGGGCCTCCTCGTACTTCTGCCAGGTGCGGCGAAGGTGATGGCAGCGGAGTCGACGGAGCCATGTAAGGAATTCGTGGAAGCCCATGGAATGGCAGGGCCTAAAAAGGGGGATGAGGCAATCAGGGAATGGGGTAGAAGGACTATGATAGGGTTATAATGGGGGGTTTAGGGTTTAGGGAAATGATAGGATTATAATGGGGAGTGTACCGGGACTACGGTAGAAATGCACTCTGTCATGCCCAGCATGAGTAAGTAACGGATCATACGTTGGGGATCTGAGCAGCTGAATTTAGGGTTGAGGTTTTAGATTGTACCATGGAAGTTTTCCCGAAAGCATGGCGAAGGGTTTTTCAGTGGACGCAGTCCTCGAATAGGATGGCGTGATGGCGGTGTGGTATTGGTATTGTGTGATAATTGCGATGGCTTGATGTGATGAAAGGTCGTCGTGAAGCATCGGATAATCGGACGTCGTGGTGATGGTCTGATGGAAGGTTATCGTGAGGTCTCGGATTAAGGTCGTCAGGAAGTATCAGCTGGATGGATGCTTCGGCGGTCTCCTGGACGGTCGTCGTGAGGTATCGGGTTTGCATGGTCTCTCTCTTAAATATTTAAAGGCACGGGGTAGGGCCGGTGAGAGCCGTCGCATTTCTCCAAAATTGCGCTGGCGCGCGGAGCATCCTCGGAGTTCTGCGCGGAATCGACCCTCGCGGTGTTCGGGGCGTGTCGGAGCGCTGGCGTGCGGAGCATTCTCGGAATTTTGTGCGCAAGCGACGAAAGTTTTATCCACATGGCTTGTCGTGTCGCTGGCCCGTGCGGAGCATGCTCGGAAATTTTGCGCGCACGTGACGCATGTTTGGCGCGTGGAGCGTCCTCCGAATTTTGCTGGTGCTTCATGGCCTTCTCGGTGTTTTTGGCGGGTCAGAGCACCGGCGCATGCAGCGTCCTCAGAATTCTGCTCGGGATCGACGACCCTCTCGGCGGTCGAAGTTGTCTAAGCCTAAGTTCGGCCACTTCGTAGCACCTTGTAGTTAAAGCTTCCGAAAACCTGCTGAAGCTGTCCAAGCCCGAACTCGACCACTTTGTAGTACACATATAGACATAATACTGAGAATAGTGATGAGAATAAGAACAGTAGTAGTGATAGTAATGCTAAAAACCAACGTAGCATATACAAAAACAGTAATAAGAGTACTAATAATAATCATAATCATATTCGTGATGACAATAATCGTAATGACAGTAAAAGTCACTATAATAATCTTGATACGAAAATAGCAACAAACAACCACAACGATAGCAATAATAATCGTAATAATGATACTGAAAAGATACTAATCGTATTTACAATATGAGTCATAAAAATAATCATACCAATCATGATGATAATACATATAGCAATATTGTATTAATGGTAGCGAGAATAGCAGTAATACTAGTCGTTATAATCATAATAACAATTATCATACAAGTTTTGGTCATAAGCGTAATAGCAATTATAACCGATGAGCAATAAAGATAATGATGGCAATCAGAACAACCCGAAAAAAATTAGTATCGTAGTTGTGGATGGATGGAACGATGTTTCGATGCATGTCTGGATGAAGGACGGGCGGGCACGGAGATGTTACTCGCTGCTCAAATCGCTTTTGGGGAAACATGCTCTAGTTCACCTTCTTGGGGCAGGCATGGGCTTTCGATGCATCTCGATGCTGGGTTCAGGCTTTTGTGTTTCTCGAAGTGTTCCGCCAGATCGCGATTAAGCGGCTTCATAGGCATGCAAGTGTCGCTCATTGGACAAATGACAAGTAAAGCGGCTAACAAAACTCGTGGCACTGCTGAATACCCAAAGGAACACAATCGTATTGTGCTTTTCTTTTTATTTTTCGGTGACTGACCTATGAGGAGTGCACCCTTCCTAGAACCACCCTAGATCGTGCCCAATTTGGCTTCTCTACTGACACCCGGGCGACTTTACGAAAAGCGGGAATTGGAGAGAGCTGTTATTGAGCATACTGCCAGTACCATGACAGGAGTGAAAAGTATCACTCCGATCACAATCAAAGCAATGTCGTGTTATAGACACAGTATCTACTACAACACTAATGCCAGCACCCTGGCCCAACCCCCCCCAGCCTCTGGCCCGCCAAACCCGAGATCCTGAACCTTAACCCCCCTGAATCCAGGACCCGAAAACCGTACTACAGGGGCCTAAATAATTACCAATATCATGTTGAGGTCCATTCGAGGTACCATATACTCCAATTATATTAGGAATATGAAGCCATAATATTGGTAATTATTCCCTAAACCCTGAACCCTAAACCCTAAGGAATATGGAACCAGAAATTTGGTAGCTCTTTAGGCCTAGATTATTCAATATAACCCCAATATACGATAGCAGTTTACACTTCATTTTCCATTATCCCTATAATAACCCCAATGTTATCCCTGAACCCTAAACCTCATGTACCCCTATATTGACCCCCATATTAAGCCCGCAACCGTCGGATCACGGAGCTCCGCGGACCACCGGAGGGCCCACCTTGGTCCCAACTTGCCATGGACTTTCAAGGCTTTCAGGGTGGCCCTTTAGGTTTAGGATTTAGGGTTTAGGGTTTAGGGTTTAGGGTTTAGGGTGTACATACTTGGGGGGTCATGGGGACCTAGTAAGTGGGTTTATAATGGGGATAGTTGGGGTTATATAGTAATAATGGAAAAGAAAATGGAAGCTACTATAGTATGTAGGGTTTAAGGTTTAAGGTTTAGGGTCATGGGGACTTAGTAAGTGGGTTAATGATGGGGATAATTGGGGTTATTATGTGGCTGATAGGGGTTATTAACCTACTCACTAAGTCCCCATGACCCTCCGAGGATGAGGGTTAATGGAAAAGAAAATGGAAACTGCTATATTATAGGGTTATATAGGGATTATATAAGGGTTTAGGCTTTAGGCTTCAGGGTTCCGGGCTTGGGGGTTTGCAGGGCTTTAGAGCTACAGGGTTGGGGAGAGTTAAAGGTTGACGAAGGAAATTGTGAGTTTCTGGGTTTATGGTTCAGGGTCCAGGGCAAACCATTCTAGGTGAGTAGCTTATTTGACAGCGCCTACCACTCAATAAAACCTCGGGATCCGACTGGAATGGTCTACAACCCTGACAGTTGATGGAGGAAAGCTTGTGCCAACCAATATATACCCAAGAACAGGACTTGCAGTACCTTTGGTATCCCAAGTGGTGCAAAGAAGCTCGAGCAACAGCATGATTCTGCATCAGAACAACTGAACTATCAAACCAAACAGCAAAAAGACTTCCTGCTACTAGCAGCAGGAGCAGCAGCAGCAGTTGGAACAGCTTCAGGAAAAAGCTTCTGCAAAGAAAGCTCAAAGCAAGGCGCAAGCCCAATGAAAATGAGAGAGGGAAGGCTGCAAAAGTCTAGCAAGACGCATGTAGGTGACAATGATTACGAGATTGAGAACACGGACGACGAAAACTTCGTCCTTGCCCCCAGTTTGTGGGATCCGATGGACCTCCCACCCACACTGAAAACCATGCATTCACAACTTTCCTCAGCGAGCTAAAGACAAAACACGTATGTTTCTCAAGTAGCGGCCCAGTCCTGGCCCTTTCCTTCTGCCCTCCATTTCTTGCTCCTGCTCTGTTCCTCTTCCTCTTCCTTCCTGTTGTTCCTGCTGCTTCCTCTTCTCTGTCTTTCTTCTCTTGCTCATGGTTGCAGGCCTGGCTTTTTCTGCCCTGCAGACAGTGAGTATGGTAAATGGACCAGCAACGCAACCATCACTAACAACGCGATGATCACTAGCAATGTCAGGAAAATCTTTGCAGTCTTGTTCTCGTGGATCGTCGGACAATTGCTGTCATGCTTATCACCGCTGCAAATGCCATCACTGAACTATGCTCTCTAATTGGCTATTCACCAATTTGATCCGCGCAGCTGCCTGAGGAACTGCAAGCTTTGAAACCGGGCTGTGGGCATGTTGCCTATGCGTCTTTTCCGTTCTTTGGGTATGAGGTTACTCCATGTAACCTCGAACCTGCAACCCCAATGTTCGTGGGGCACCGTGGCAGGGCATACTTACAGTCGAGGTTCAAGCATTACTACGCCTGACAGTCATGCGAGCGTAACGAAGCTGCAAAAGAAAAAGTAGACCGAGGAAGACCAGACAGTAGAGATAGGAGAACGTCAGATTTGCTGCTGTGGATTAGACACAGATGCCAACTTGAACTGGGAACCCCAATGGTCCACAAGTACATGAGCTAGCATCGAAACTGCGGATGTCAATCCTGAAAAGCTCAAAGCCGGAATCAGATACCACGGCGTAGGATTTCCATGTAAATATAACCTTCACCATGCGATACTGATAGTGCACCACATTCTGAGGTCCCTGCCTTCTGCGGAACTCCTTTCATCTGTCGCTTCATCACCAGAGCCATCGCCTTTTGGGTTGTTTGGCCAGGCCGGCTATATCCGAAAGTGATGTGTGGGCCCAAGCAAAAGCCTTAACCGGTCCCGTCTTGCGTGCAGCTTGGGGCTAAGGCGGCTAAGAGCTTAAGGTCTATGATCCCGCTAAAGTAGATACAATATGGCTTTGGGTATGTTGTAATACGATCCCCATATACCCCATATTCTATCTACTAACGGGGCACTATAGCTCTCGGAAGCTGATTACGCACACCAAGGTGACAGTAGCACCTTGGGCGCCTGCCAGCTCCCATGGCTTCATGGAGGGTATCAAGTCTCCACCAACAGTGTGGGGACCCATGCGGGATGGCCTGAAGCTCATCGAAGAACCCAAGCGCAAGGGGTCCCATGAGTTTTGGCTCTACCAAAGTTCTACATAGGCACATATCTTCATTCATATCCATCTCTGTTATAACTTCAGTCATGCCTGTATATGAAAATGTACGTGTTTAGCTTGGTATAATGTACGTACAGACAGACAGACAGACAGACAGACAGACAGACAGACAGGCAGCCATAAAGACATGCAGACATATGCAATGGCTGGCGCTACTTGAACACGAGGCTCTACTGGCTGGATCTGGCTGGCATGCTTTCAACTCCACCCTGTACGCAGCGGACAGTGGAAAGGCACTGCAAATTAACCAGGGTTTGGGGCTCGAATCCCTAAGCTACCCCCTGCTCGTTTGAAGCCATGGATTTTGTTTCGGCTTGCTGGTGCCCAAAGATGGCGGGGCTAGCAGACGACCCCTGTGCTGCTCTGCAGCCAGCTCCAGCTATCCTCAAAAGCGAGAACCCTGCAACAATAATAGCCCCTGGCAACGATGAAGCCCTGCGTGTAACCTAGATGGCCCTCGCAACAGCTATGATGACCCCAATCTTGGCGTTCACCGGCCTAGACGCTAAACCCTGAACCCTAACCCTGAAAGCCTAAACATATAGTCCCCCTTAAGTAGATAGAATATGGCTTTGGTTATATTTGTATAAGATCCCATTTACCCCATATTCCATCTACTTGACAGCGACTATAAAATCTGCCATCCAAGCGGCTCTCACAGCCTTGGAAAAACTCGAGGGTTTCGAGCCGCTGGCCTCATGGCTTGTTTCCCGAGTAGAGGAGGAGAAATGTTTTGGGTTTGGGGTCCACAGGGCCTCAAGAATGACAATTAGGTTTTGGGGTCTATGTACAAGGATCGTAAGGGGATGTTTCTTGACTCGCATCTACTTGCAGCTTAGTGCTTTGGTTGTAGGGTTTCAAATGTTGGGGTGCTAAAGCCTCAGGTTAGGGGGTTTCATGAGGCTGGCTTGAAACCCACAGCCCAAGAGGCAGGAGGCCGCAAAAAATGGAGACACCCATATGAGCTATAGTCTAAATTCCTTGTATCCCCCGTAATAACCCCTATCATATAGTCCCATATATATTCCCCTATATAAACCCCCTTTAAGGAGTTTAGACTATAGCTCGTATAGATCCAGCATTCTACTAGTATCGATATTGGTGCAACGAATACTGGGAATACTTGTAATAGTAGTTTTCGTACCGACATTCTACTGGCATTGATGTTCATTCACGTTGCTGTGTAACTAGTGTTAGTTAGTCCTGGAATTACTGTTAATATTATTTGAAGACTGTAATCGTATTGGTATCCGTCTAGATATGGATATTCACATTCAACCTGAATTTAGTACTGTCGCAAGCATGACTACGAGTTTAAGTCCTGCAAAAATGGTTGCTAATATGCATATGTGTATTCATATGAATATGAGTACGAATGCTGATCGCACTTGTATCTTCAAATCGTGTGTTAGCATCAAATAGCATATGACTTGTTATTGGGTACACCGTGGGACAACTGAAGGAATGACTTTGTGGATCCCTTGTGGGGCAGGGGGTGTGCGTGAAACAGAGGGGTCCGAGGAGTCTCACTTCTGCTGCTCCCTCATAGCCACCTTTGCAACTGGTGGTTTCCCAAAATTAGGGGAACCATCGTGGGGGTCCCAATAATAAGTATGATAGTATTTGGGGGTCTATATTGGGATCCCCCTATTTTGGAAACTACCAACTATGTATGCCTTGGATGGTTCTCCTGTATCGCTGTCACCGTAGAGCGCAATCGCAGCCACAACAAACACCGGGAATCCCTGAGCAGAACCAACTTACAAATGCCTACTAGGGCATGGGGAAGATGGAGAATGCATAATGTTGGATGTCGCATTTTGGGCTTGGCCCCGAAAACGGAAAATGAACAAGAAATTGAAGCTACGGCATTCTTTCTGGTTCAAGGTTTCGGTAGTGCTTAGGACCTCACGTCATGATTCATAACCAGGACATCTAGTAAACTGGACTTCGTCATGTTGCCATTCAAACTCCTGTCCAAATACGGACATCCGAATGTCGTCGCCAAGTTGCAAATCTCCGCTGCAGTGGCCGACACATCATCCTTCAAGAAAGGCCAGCGGAGCAATTGCCTTTTTCGTAATAGTACTATCCTGTTTTGATCGCCGTAGTAGTTGACATGGTCGTTGTCGTCGTGGTCCTCGTCGTCGTCCTTCTCGCGTCGTCGTCCTTCTCGCGTCGTTGTCCTCTTCGTCCTGGTCGTCTTCGTCATCCTCCTCCTCCTCTTCGCCATCGTCGCCGCTGCCGGCGTCGTAGCAGCAGCAGGAGGAGGAGAAGAAGTAGAAGTAGAAGTAGCAGTAGTAGCAGTAGTAGCAGTAGTAGTAGTAGTAGTAGTACTAGTACTAGTACGAGTACTAGTAGTAGTAGTAGTAGTAGTAGCAGTAGTAGTAGTAATAATAATATTAGTAGTAATTAGCAATAGTAGTAGTAGTGGTAGTAGTAGTAGGAGGAGGAGGAGGAGTGGTAATAGGAGCGGTAGTAGCGGTTGCAGTGGTAAGAGTGGCAGTAGTGGTAGTAGTGGTGGTAGCGGTGATAGAAGTAAGTAGTGCCTTTAGACGATCGTGCGACGAACTTCTGATTCTGAGTGTTTCCGGGGTCAAGCTTGAATTTGATGACCGCAACTTGGAATTCCGCAGCCATGAAGGGGGGCAAGGAAATACGGTTTGCAAGCATCCATATTGGCCAAGACAATTCTGTCCATGTTCGACCCTATACGGCTTTGCGACATCCATATTGGCCAAGAGAATTCCGGCCATATTTGACCCGATACGCTTTGCGAGCATTCATATTGGCCAACATAACTCAATCCATGTTCGACCCTATACGGTTTCGCGAGCATCCATATTGGCCAACATAACTGAATCGATGTTCGACCCTATACGGTTTCGCGAGCATCCATATTGGCCAAGATAATTCAATCTATGTTCGATCCTATGCGGTTTTGGGAGCGTCCATCTCGGCCAAGACAATTCCGTCTATATTTGACCCTGTACGGTTTTGGGAGCGTCCATATCGGCAAAGAATTGGCAAGAGAATTCCGTCCATGCTTGACCCAAGACGATTTTGCGAGCATCTACATTGGCCAAGAAAATTCCTGCCATATTTGACCCGATACGGTTTGCGAGCATCCATATTGGCCAACATAACTCAATCCATGTTCGACCCTATACGGTTTTGCGAGCATCCATGTTGGCCAAGTCTGTCCATGTTCGACCCTATACGGCTTTGCATCCACATTGGCCAAGATAATTCTGTCCTAGTCCAGCAAAGTAATCTTTTTTCGGACATGCTGTTCTACTCGAAACAATCTTACAACCAGACATGATTTAGAGGGCCCATACGAGAAACCCCACGATCGACTAAGGACAATCTAGTCGAAATAAAACATCGCAGTTTTTGGTCTACTGATTTTCCCTTCGTCTTCCGGTCAATGAGCACGAAAGTCCTGTAAATACCCGTACTTTCTTGTCTTGCTCTAAATGTTTGAAGGCCAGAAACCCTGGCAATCATCTAGGAACGCGACGCCAAGTAGTAGCAGCAGTAGTTGTTGTTGTAGCAGATGACAATCTTGAGCCGTGGTGCTTACTGCTACTTCGTGGCAGTAAGCACCACGTCTCGAATTTGTCAACGGGGGCCCCCGCTGCTCACTGAGCACCGGGTCGTGCCGGCGAAGCTTCGGCGCATGGGTCTGATATAAGTATGCGAAGCCGCTTGCGCAATATGCGCAAAAGCTGGAGTCAACCGGTCCAAGCCACATGGACTGGGAGAACCACCACCCTGATTCAAGGTCGCGCTCATCAAGTGCTGAAGCCTGCTGCACGGCCGCCGCGTGGGATGCCAGGTCCCGTCATCCCATCCCAAAACTCTCAGATGTTCCTGAAACTCAGGCACTCTGAATTATTTGCGCAGTACACGCGGCCGCAACTGTGCGCAGCTGCGCGGCCAAAGCTTACTCAGGACGAGTTTGCACCTGTACGCTTGCGCAGAAACTTATCCAAGTAGGTGTGGCGACATTCGCTGCAGATTCTCTCGCCTCCGTCTCCAGAGCTGAACCCACCGGCGGCCACCCCCTTGCCTTCGGAGTAAGTGGGGACCGCAATGAGGACTTGGACTGAGTTGTCAGCTGTCATTGGCTGTCGGGGATGCGGGCCTGCTTTGCAGCTGGTCAATGAGGCAACTTGCGCTATGCGACGCATGTAGAGCCCATGCGCAGGCGCAGTAGCGAATCGCACCCGAACACTTCCTGAGCTCCACACTCTTGCGGCGCCGAATGAGTCGTCCCTGTCTCGCTGTGTAAAATACCTGTTGCAGGCCTCTTCAATCCTGAATTGTCTCCTGGGTGTTGATGTGGAGTTGCCCGGCTATTGCTAGCAGAACTCCCTCTTAACATGTGAATGTTGCGCTCTTGACGCGACGCTGCAATGCACTGCCACTAGGACGTTCACCAAACTGCTTGGCTAGTAGCGGTCGTAGTCGTGGTAGTGGCAGTGATCTCTGTGGTGGTGTTGGCAGTGGCAGTGGTAGTGATAGTGGCAATGGTGATGGTAGTGGTAGTGTTAGCGGTATAGGTAGTGGTAGTAGTGGCAGTGGCAGAAGAAGTGGTAGTGGTGGTGGTAGCGGTAGTGGTAGTGGTAGTCGGGGTAGTAGCGGTAGTGGTAATGCTAGTGGTAGTCGTAGTGGTAGTAGTCGTGGTCGGGGTAGTGGTCGTGGTAGTGGTAGCGCTAGTCCTAGCGGTAGTGGTATTGGTGGTTGTAGTAGCACTATGTAATGCTAGTGGAGGCAGCAGCGGTGGCGGCAGCAGCGCTGGCAGCAGCAGCAGCAGCAAATGTCGCAGCAGCAGTTGCTATTGCTGCACTCATGCTACTGCCACACTGCGGGTGGGGGTTCGGGGAAATGCCTCAAAAAGCCGGCGAAGAATCTCCGGCACCCGATGCACGCTGACCTCCAAATCGAAGGCCCTTCTTAGCGGTTTAATAGGGCTTAGGCTTCAGGATTTGGGGTCTGCCGAGTTGAGCTGCCAGAAACAAGGCTCAGGCTAGGCTAGGACTTTTTGCAGGCCGACAAATAGCTTCGCATGAACCCATCATTTTGGGAAGGGTGATCTTCGACTCGCAATGGCATGGTTAGTCAGAGGTAGGGTTCTACTAGTAAGTATCATCTAAGTGGCTGCACCCCTAGCAATCTCAATGCTAAGCCCAGTATGCGAGCAGCCATCGAACGGGATGGATGGCACCGTCGACACGAAGTAGCTTTTGCCGGACTGGGTTTTGGGCTTATGTGACTTGGGCTTTTCTGTTCGGAAACCCTGCTTGCAGGACCTCGTCTCTTGCATAGCTTCCTTTGTAGGCTTATGATGTTTTTGGATACGTCCCCAGAGGGTCCATGTACCCAATAGGTTAGAAGGTACCCTTTAAAGGGGACATATAAGGGTTATAGGCGGTATATGGGGTTTAGGGTATTTAGGGTTTAGGGTTTAGGGTCCATGTACCCAAGAATTAGGTACTTGGGTTTTGGGTAAATAGTAATTATAGTACAGGTTTTGGGTAAGTATATGAGTATTAGGTACTTGGACCCTTAGGGGTCTGTGGCCAGCTTTCAAAACGATACGTCAGCGTGCTTGATTCCTACTGGTGCTTGAAGGGGTGGGGAGCGAATGTGGGTAATGTTTTTGGGATTTCGATTGGGCTCTTTACTAGAAGCTGCTCCCCACTGCGCATTAAGGTGTCAGCAAAGATTTTTTAAGACTCTATCATGTTGGTACAGAATCGGAGTAGGGTTTCCATGCTAGTTCCTATGCGCGCTACAGTGTGTAGCAGCCGCTACCGAGCATGTCACAGCCAAATACAGAACGTGCCCAAGGCCTCACGAGCACATTCAACATTTGAGGATAGGATCGTTCTTTGCATCTTTGCATCGGGCTGGCAGGGGAACCGTAAATGCTAAACCTTGCACCCTAGACCCTACTTGGAAGGTCATGGGGACTTAGTAAGTGGTTTATAATGGGGATAATTGGGGTATACTTACTAAGTCCCCATGACCCTCCAAGTAGACCGGAAATCTCAAGCCCTACACCTTATCCCCCGCGCCCCAAACCGCGCATGGCCTCCAGCCGGACACTGCTGCGATGTGCGACAGATTTGAATAAGGTCTCAGCACTCTCGAGGATGGCTTGCGAGCCTCAACTCGACAACAGAAGTGTATGCGAGTAGATGAGTAGAACCAGAGTTGAGAGTGCTGGGGAGTCAAATTCAAAATGAAATACTCGCAGTAATGATGTAGGGGTTATGCAGGGGCTATATGCAACTGGAAGAAGGCTTTAGGGCATGCCGGAGAACGAAAGCGAATGAACACAATAGCAGCGATGCTATCTGTACGCGCCCAGCAGCAACACTGAACAGCCCGATGAGTGGCGAGGAAATGATTGACCTCGGCTGGCAGGACTTGAAATTGTCAAAGCCTCCCTGCAAATGAAAGTTGCTGTATGCCATGCCCAGGTGCTTCTGGAAACCTAAAGAAATACATGTGGACTTGGGGTAGAGCATATCTTTGTCAATCACAAGCAGCAGCGTATGCACATGGCATTCAGAACTGCTAACTTTTCAACATTGGACGCATACCGGATGCATCCCTAAACAGAGAGAATCTGAAGCTGAGAAACAAATTGTTGGTGTCCTCTTTTCTTCTGTCCAGTTCAAGAAAGCTAGCACGAGCCGATTCTAATCTCTAAACTGTGAACCCGAAATTCTGAGCCCCAAATCCTGCACCTTTGAAATTCGAAACTTAAACTCTCTTTACGTGGATGTCTGACAACAAAAACCCTCCGGGACCCTAGGGATATTTGGGGCTTATGGTTCTGAGGGTAACCTTCCACATCTTCAACCAAACACCCGAAAACACTCCTAAACTTACCGTTGGTTAGCTAGGTAGTCCCTATATAACCCATTATAGTAGTCGCCATTATCTTTTCCATTCCTTCTAAACCCTAAACCCTATATAACCCCATTGTAGTAGTTTCCATTTGCTATTCCATTCCTTCATTCCCAGCAAACCAAAGTCCAGTAAAACCCTGACTTCCAAGCCCTGCCTGATCAAAATCCAGCAAGCCGACTAGGACTTGGCATTCCTGGCAACTTTTGGCATAGGTACTCATTGTGGTAATATAAGGTTTTTTTGTGGTTATATGGGGATACTGGAAAAGAAAATGGAAACTACTATTTAGGGTTTAGGGTTTAGGGTTTAGGTTTTAGGCTTTAGGGCCTTTAGGGTGTCGAGTTGGGGGAGTTGGGATGTAGGCTGTAGGGCTTAGAATTCTGGATTTGGGATTTAAGGATTCTGAATTTGGGGTCCTTTTAGCATACTCTTTTCCACCGGGCGACCAATGTTTGGATTGTAAGACTCAGGTTAGGGAATGAGCCTTTGTCGGAGGTGGAAGTACATGGACTGGGGGTTCGGTCTTCTCAAACGTTTACCCATCAACAAGAAAGCAATTCTGTCTAAGATGTTTTGAGGCTTTGGTCTCAGAGCTCACAAAAGTTGGCCTTCTTAGGGCCTGCACAGGAATACCGTAGGGTTCATTTGAGCTATAGTCTAAACTCCTAGTATGCCCCTTAAGAAGGTCTATAGTAGTCCCCTATATAATCCCCTATAGAACTCTCTTTAAGGAGTTGAAACTATAGCTCATTTGAATTTTCTTGGACTTGGAATGATGAATTTTTGCTTCAGAGCACAAGAGTGCACCTTCTGAAAAAACGGTTTGCCCAAGTCATCATGCTACAGGCAGTAAAATGGAAACTACTATAGTATATAGGGGTTTTATGTGGGATAATGGAAAAGAAAATGGAAACTACTATAGTATATAGGGGTTTTATATAGGGATAATGGAAAAGAAAGTGGAAACTACTATAGTATATAGGGGCTATATAGGGATAATATGGAAACAGTATAGAGGACATTGAATGCATTGATAACCATGAGAAGGAGATTCACATGTGCTATCTAATGCCAAAATCACATTACACTGCGTCATAGCTACTGTTGAATGAAGTTGCTGTCCAAGTACTAGAACTAGTCCTCGAAACCTAGATGCTACACCCTAAACACTAAACCCTTGGCTCATGCGTTACCCTAAACCCTAAACCCTGAAGCCCTAAACCCCTAAACCCTAAACCCCTAAACCCCCAAACCCTAAACCCTAAACCCTAAAAGTTCCTGGGCCTCAGCTGGCGGCTCGCCGGTCGGCAGTGGCTTCGGCAGCCCCGAAGCCTTACCGACTTTCTGGGTTTTAGGGATTGGGATAATGGGGTTATATAGGGTTATATAGGGGCTTAGGGTTTAGGGATTATACAGGGATAATGGAAAAGAAAATGGAAACTACTATAACCCCCTTTAAGGAATTTAGAACATACTTGGAGGTCCAGGAGACTTAGTAGGTAGGTTAATAACCCCTATAACCCATATAGTAAGCCCACTTATCCCCATTATTAACCTACTTACTATATGAGTCCCCCTGACCCCCCAAGTAAGGTTTAGTTTCGTACTTGAGGTTTAACACTTACAGTGCTGGGTGTAGAGCTTAGCTGGGAGGAGTTTGGTGTGGAACGGGAACTAAAGGGATTTGACAGGGACGAATCCATGCTCTCGATTAATGAAACTCCCTTGTTTTTAAACAAAAAGTTTGGCCAACTTAGAATCTAAGAGCAGGGTGGTGGCCAGAAAGAACCCTGAGATTGAAAGACCATCTCCGAACCGCTGAAAAAGGATTCGGGTTTAGGGTTCAAGGTTTAGGGTAGTTTGTCTGAATCAAGAGATAGTCTAAACGGTTTAAGGATCCTCAGAGTCCAGTTTGAAATCCCAAAGCTGTAAAAGCTCAGCTTAAAGCTTGGAACCAATCCCAGACCCCCTAAAGGATCCAAAAAATGGAACCCCCTAATAATCCCCTAGTTTCCCCAATGTACTACTGGGTTCATATTGGGGGGGTTCCATCTTTTGGATCCTTCAGGGGGTCTGGGATGTTCCGGTTCATCAGGAGCTCAGACTGAAAAAGTTTACATTTTGGGAAAACTCAATTACTAGGCTGCTTTAAAACATAAGAATATGAGAGCTGATTCAAAATTGTGAGTTGCTTGTTATTGAGAAGTGAACGCTCACACGACTCAAACCCTGTTTCACGAACTACTCCTTGCGGAACTTGCACGAGAGCATCCTTCTGTACACTTGAAACGTCAAGGGATGCCTAATCCTTAGTTCCACTCTTCAACCGACGGCCCAACCATCTTACTTTAATCCCCACAGTATTCTTAACAGAATTTCTTACACAACTTCTGTAGCACGGACACCCTGGATCAAGCCTGCTCCCAAGAGTTCCAAAATCCTTTGTACAGGCCGTAAGGGCCTTTCATCAGTCCTCCCCGAGCAAAAGATTCTCGGTCCCCTCTGAGCGGGCAATCTTAAGTTTGGTTAAATCTATCTTGTGTATGCAAGCACAAGGACATGGCATTCGTGCCAAGATCATGTTTGGTTGTTAAGGTGCAGCTGCTTGATGTCCTGCAGTGGATCTAGTATGCCTCTCCCAGCCATGGACGAGCAGCCAACGTAACGTTTGAGTGGGCTGTTCTATGCTAGTTTGGTTGGGGCCCATCCAAAGCGCAGGCATTGCCTAAACCTATGGGCCTAGTACACGTTTTCACGCAATGTACAAGCAGCCGACGTAACGTCTGAGCTGGCAGTCTTATGTTTGCCAAGGGTGCACTTCCAGAACCCAGGCGGAAACACCTATAGATCTAGCATGAGTCTTTGAACCATGACTAAGCAGGCAGTCTTATGCCTGGCCGAAAGGCTCATCCAAAACGAAGGCATTGCCTAAACATGCCTAAACTTATAAATGTAGGTTATGCTCTCGCAGCATACCAGTGGTGCATGTAGCAGCTGAGCCGGTGCTATTACTGTTGAGTGCGGGGTGATAGCGTTGCTTAGAACTATGGAGCCAAGTTTTGTTTGTTTCCAGCCATGTACAAGCGCGGGATGTAACGTCTCAGCCGTCGCGTTTACGCTTGATTGACAGGGTGATGAACGAGGAAAGCCATGGGAAACCCGAGGAACAAAACCCCCTCGCACGTGTACAAAAAATCCGAGACAGGTTCAGTGTAATATATGGATGGGTAGGTTGGGAGGGGGCACTGGACGTAGGCGCACACAAGAGCAGTACGCATGCGGCACGCTGGTGTGCCCGGTACTCGGTACAGTGGCAAACCCCAAACTTTGACTCTTGAGCCTCTAGCTCGTTGTGCACTGCAACCCCCGCACCTGGCCCTGGACCCCTAAGTCCTAAACCCTAAATAGTAGTTTCCATTGTATCGTCCAGTATCCCAACATAACCCCAATATTACCCCAATAACCCTCGACCCGACCCCCCTCCTGAGGTTCCGGGCAGCAAGGCTCTCCCGTATCGCCTGACCATCTGAGGTGGCACCCAGGTCATGCAGAATGAACTGCAGTCCTCGGGCCCAGCGTGGGAGCAGATAGGAGCGGCTAGGCTTGAGGGCTTAGGGTTCATCATGGGTTGAGCATGTTGGGGTTCTATAGGGGTTATATTGGGATAATGGAAAAGAAAATGGAAACTACTATATTACAACAAGGGTGTTGGGGGAAGGGGCTCGACTGGGCTGGGGCGTTCTGAGGAGGGCATTTACCAGGTGACTACTAAGGTTCGAGCGTTTAACGAGTGCCGAGCGAATGCTCAGAGTGAGCGCTTGCCAAGCCTGCGACATTTCTCAGGTGCACCCCTCACCCCGTCGACCCGCACTCCCCCAACACACCCATGGATTTTGGGTAAATGTATACGGCGAGTCAGGGGCTCTTATATCAAAAAGGCGCAGCATGGATAAGGAGATACATTTCGGACTATATAAACTCACCATGCAGGACGTCGCACGTACTTTCTCCATATCCAGAAGAGTAGCAATAGCCCACATGAGGTTGGCGTAGTGAGGACGGGGGGAACCAAAAGAAAAAAACAGCGCCCAGGACGGATCACGCAGGAAAAGGGGGTCCCCCCCCTACTTGGGGGGTCAGGGGGACTTAGTAATAATGGAAAAGAAAATGGAAACTACTACAATATTTAGGGTTTAGGGTTTAGGGTTTAGGGTCAGGGGGACTTAGTAAGTAGGTTAATAATGGGGATAAATGGGCATACTACATGGGTTATAGGGGTTATTACCCTACTTACTAAGTCTCCCTGACCCTCCAAGTAGGATGGCATAACTGTGAACAACTCCCATATCGGGGGGGGACATGGGATGAACTGCTATCTGCGAAGCTGCTATCCTCACGCATGATCCATAGAGGCTTTACACGGAACCTGCGAGTCTGTGATCGGGTGGGTATCTTGGTACTTGCTTCTTTCTTGCCTGTTGTTTTGTATATGACTTGTTAACGTTACCCAGGGAATCTGCAGGGGTGGAGAGCGCCTATGCGCGTCATATTTCGAAAATGGCCTGCAGCCCATTCAGGTGTCAGCTACAAAGTCATAAAGGTTATCCTAAACCCTAAACCCTATTGAAAAAATGTATCACACAAGGTTCCAAAGAGCCAGCCTCCCTTTTAGGCATGTTGCCGAGCAATGCTGATCCACATATACATGCTTGTTGTTCTGGCTACGTGTATATCCTGATTGCACTGGGCCAGCACTGAAATGGCATGTTTGTTTTTTGCTCAAATGTATCGCAATCCTCGTGTATGCTGTTGAAACTGATCTATGTTGGGCCGAATATATCTTTGAGCAAGATCCATGAACGCCATGCCACCCATTCCCGAACCATACCATGGCACAGAGATGACGAGAGTCTGTCCATGTGCACGTACCTGCCACACTCGTGTGTCGTAGCCTGGCATGAGGCACACATTAGCCCATATACGGCTATATTTGCAGGTTCCGAAACAACATGGGTCCCCTTCTGCACCGAAATATACGACAATGCATATATTCATACTCCTAAGAAGGGACCCCCAATTTTCAAACTTCTGCTGTGATTTGGGGACAGGGTAAGGCCCAAGGCCACAGGCCACACACGCGGCCATAAGGATTTAAGGTTTAGGGCACCTTGAGAGGGGCAGTAGTCTTTGCAGGGACCTGTTTGAGGCACCATGTTAGCTTTGGAAAGGCTGTGACACATATTCCCGACATCACCCGTGCACTGTGTGGCTATATGCCACGATCGGTCCTCCTTCTAGCAGATTTCCGAAAAAGGGCACAAAACTGCGAGAAACCCTCTTAGTATGACCCCAGTCAAGGGACGCAGGCCTGTCTGTCGAAGGCATGCTCAATCTGCTGGTGCTCCCAATTGCCGGCGCACTCCGCCACTTTCTGAAGCTCCTGGCATCATTGGGGCCAGGGAAGTTCAAGGGTCCAATGCCCCCAAGTCAGTAAACAATGCCTATGCAAACAAGTGAGGAGTGTAGGGCTTGGAGCTTGGCGCTTCTGGTTTCCCGTGTAAGGATCGTGCTCTTCCATGGAGGACAAGGGCAATTCTAGTTTCTTTTTCTGAGCTGGGGCCCAAGCATGAGAATCCTGAGGGGGGGAGAAGAAGGTGGGTCTGATGATTGGGTTTTCTTTTGGAGTTGGTGTGGTGGGATGGGGGATATAGGCGTGAGACGATGCGGGTGGGAAGGGGCTGATTGAAGGGGGTGCGGGCAGGTGGGTCCGACGGGTTTGAACTTGTTTTTTGGGGTGCTTGAAGCGGTGGGACCGGTGTTTTTTCCCGAGAGCGTGGCGAAGGTGTTTGTTCCTTGGAGGCGGTTGACTAGTAGGATGGCTTGATGTTTGCCTGATAGGATGGCGTAAGTTTAGTTGAAGGGATCGTGTGAAGAGGTTGTTGTAGGGTTGTTGTGGGATATCGGATGGGATGTTTGGTTGATGGCGTAATGTGAGGTTTTGGTAAGGCTGTCATGAGGTTGTGGTGAGGCTGTCATGAAGTTTTCGTGAGGTTGGCTCTGATGTGAGATCTTGTGGCACTATGGCGCTATGGCTCGAACTAAATTCTTATGTGAGAAGGCACCGGGCAGGGCTGGCGTGAACCTCCGAACCTCTCCAAAATTATGCTGATGGGTGCAGCATCCTGCAAATTCTGGCCGATCGACAACCCTCTCAGTGGACTCGACGTGTCGGGACGCTGCTACGTGGAGCGTCTTTTATCCCTCTCAGTGGTCGTGGTGTTCCCGGACGCTGGCGCAGGTAGCGTCCTAAGAATCCAGTCGCCTCATGGCGATCCCGCGTGGAGCATCCTCAGAATCCGTTTGCGAGATGCTGGCACGTGGAGCATCCTCCGAATTCTGCTCGGAGTCGTCGAACATCTCAGTGCTCCTGGCACGTTCGGTGGAGGATCGTCAAAATTCTGCTAGGCGTCGTCGAACCTCTCAGTGGTCGCGGTGTGTCCGGACGCAGGCGCGTAGAGCTCCCTCCGAATTCTGCCCGGAATTGTCGACCCTTTTAGTAGTCGTTGCGGGACGCTGGCGCATGGAGGGTTCTAAGTTCGACGCGGCTCCCGCGTGGAGTGTCCTCGCAATCCGTTCACTTGACGGCGCTCCCGGGCAGAGCGTCCGAAGAATCCGTTCGCCGCGTGGAGGAGGGCCGGGGTGGAAAGTGCTTGAAATTGCTTTTGGAAGACCAGGCAGAGAATGCAACACTTACAGATCTGCTACAGGACCATTGATCAAATCTTTGTGGATCATGCCCCCATGAGCATCGTCGTACTTTCCCAGAAAAAAGGACTTCCCTTTATTCCTTTCCCTCATGCCGCATGCCCTTTGAACCACCGGGAAGTAAGCCTGAATCTAAGCCCCAAGCCCCACAGCTGAATTCGCGAATCTGCCTGGAAGTCCAGGGTGGAGAAGCGCGAGACCTCCTTTGCTAAAGAGGCTGCGGCCTGTAAGCTCAATGGGGAAGGCTTCTATTTGGTAATTTCCCTAGACAGGGGGGACCCCAATATAAACATCCTTATGATGGGGGATGCCCAACATGGTGGTACCCCTGATTTTGGGAAACTCCCATTTGGATTTCAAGCCAGTTTCGGGAGAGCGGCTTCGGATATCGGGATTAGGGGTTGAAATAGGGCTTCGGGCTCCTCACAATGGGGGGTCCGTAGGAACCCTTGGGTTCTATGGATCATATGGGAGCTGTTTTGAGGAAATCCGTTGATGAGAACACATAAGATCTTTGACACGGTCTATTTAGGGTTCAGGTTTAAAGGGGTCAAGATTCAAGGGTAGCTTCACTGGATTTACGGCTCTCTCTGAGATACTCTAAACGCAGGGTCACGTCTTCTTACCCCAAATAAGGGGTGCCGCAGTATTCATGTTCCTGGTGCTCCAAGAAGAGCCCACAACTCTGGACAAGCAATAGTGCTTTAACATCTTCGGCGCAGGGCCGAGAGTTGACCTTCAATCACCAGGTTCCTGGGCAAAATAATTTTGGTACCTTCCCAAAATAAGGGGTCCCTATATAGACCCCCAAATACTATAATCACAAGTTGGAATTTGAGTGCCCAAGCCGGGCCATTATTCTGCTTGCTTTTTCACCTGTTACTAACCATAAACCTTCAAGTTGGGATTGCACTGCGCCTCAAGGCGGGGGAATTCAGAAAGGCAAAGTATAGGATTGTGGGCGGCCGGAACAAGGATTTCGCGATAGGGTTTCTCAGATTTCTGTCACATCTAATGATTGGGAAATGGAGGAACAAGCGAAGAAAAAATAAAGCCAAAATGAAGAAAAAATGATAAGTTAATCTTTCTTAGTTTGCCAGCCTCTCCACGCAAGAATCCCATAAATCTAATCATCAGGGAACTGAAGACTGAAACCAAGGCCACAGAAATCTTACGACGTTCGGGGAAACCCTTGGTCTCCTCATTTCTCTACTACTGCACATCTCCCAGGATAACCAGTCTCACATTTGGCGCCACACCAATTCTCGGATCTTCGTGCTGTGGTACGATCAATGAGGGTCCCATGGAAAAATCATGCTGCATGTAGGTCCAAGGCTCAAGGTAAGCACCATCCGTAGCAACGCCCCAAAAACTACCACTGCCGCTGCGGGCTCTTGTATCCCCTTTTTTCCGGAAGAACATCGTGGTCAGCATGAGCTTCCTAACAAGTCCCGCTAAGGTACTAGGCACCTGCATTAATGTTCGCATACACAATAGGACTCTAAACAAGAACAGCAATAGTAGTGGCGGCCTCATCCGTGATTCCCAGATAACCCAGGTGCTCCAGGACGTCTCCTGACTACTTGCTGGTCGGCAGCAGGGAATGTAAAAGAATAAGAAATGGAGAATGCTAAATTATCTGGGGTTCAGGATTCTGGTGGTTAGCAGGAAATGGCGGCACGGAAATATACATCCCTACAGCAATCCCCACAGACTGCCAACTAACATTTGCAGCCTCCCATTTCTTCTTCCCCACTAACCATTACTATAGTGTATAGAATTATATCAGGGTTTTATAGGGAAAATGGAAAAGAAAATGGAAACTACTATAGTAGACTGGAGATCTGCAAACTGAGCTTTTTTGGCGTCTTGGGCTTGTGAGTGCTTGCAGATGTAAAGAAAGTCCAATATAGTAGTTTCCACTTTATTTTCTGTCATCCCAATATAACCCCAATATTGCCCCCACATAAACCTATAAAATCCCTAAATGATAGTTTCCATAGCCCAACCATAAAATACCATAACCCGTCATATCTTCAAGCCCTAACCAAGAATCCCAGAACCCCTCCTATGGTCGCTCGTTGGGACACTGTTCAGACTTATAACTTGATAGGATTTAGGGTTTAGGTTTGTACCGCTGTAGTCCGTATTGGGCTTACCTAGCACCCATAAACCCTAAACCCTAAAATCCGACAATGACCCGGAGCTTTGCCCTTGAACCCTCAGTCAACGGCGACTGCGAAGCCTTTGACCTTGCTACGGTGGATACTCAAAATCCTGTTTAGGGTTTAGGGTTTATAGGGTTTAGGGTTTAGGGTTTATAGGGTTTAGGGTTTATAGGTTATAGGGTTTAGGGTTCAGGGCTTGGGAAGAATGGTACTATAGTATACTAAGGTCATGCAGGATTTTCGTACCAAGCTGCTGAGATCACTGACGTTCACTTCTGAGCTGTCCGATCGAAAGCGCAGAAAGGCTTCCTGCAAAAGCACTCATTGCGGTAATATTAGGGTGTATATGGGGGTTATATGGGGATAATGGAAAAGAAAATGGAGACTACTATTTGGGGTTTCGGGGTTTGAGGGTTAGGGTTTAAGAGTATATTAGGGATAATAGAAAAGAAAATGGAAACTACTAGAGTATATAGACTTATAGAAGGGTTATATAGGGGTTAGATAGGGATAATGGAAAAGAAAATGGAAACTACTATAGTATATAGAATTATATAAAGGGTTACATAGGGTTTATATAGGGATAATGGAAAATGGAATCATAAAAATGGCTGTTGAATCCCGATTTCAGCAGCCAGAGTGGCCTTCTCTTCCCGGAAATGCTGTGATCTTTGATGTGAGCACCGCTGAGAATTGCACTGCCAAACGATTTTTAGCAGGTCTTGAGAATGAACCCCAAGTAGTCCCTTGCACAAGGACGGCAGAGTATGTAAGTCCCCTATTGGAGTTCCATGCCTGTTCAGGCGCAGGGTAAGGATTACAAGCCAACATTTTTGGTAGTCTTTCAGGGTTGTAGGATTGTGCTCGCCCGCTGCTGGCCGTTCCAGCCAATTACCTGGATAATGCATGTGCAGAAAAATTGACTTGAAGCGTCGTCCGCCGGAGTGAACAATATACGTACAGATATCTTCAAACTGGGAGTTCTTGTACACCTCAGAAAGGTTTTGATCCCTGTATTATAGTAGTTTCCATTTTCTTTTCCATTATCCCTATATAACCCCAATATTATACCCATATAATCCTTATCTAACCCCCTATAGATGATGAAGACCCCCAGAAGGGGGACCTCAACTTCTGGAACCCCTAGATCTGGCCAAGGACGCCTACACTGCAAACCTAGGCCCCAGACCCAGACCCCTAAAGGACCCCAAAAATGGAACCCCCTAATAATCCCCGGGTTTCCCCAATGTAGCAATGGGTTCATATAGGGGGGGAGTCCATTTTTTGGATTCTTAACTGCCGATCGGTCTCCCTAGAAGGGAACCCAGCGCGAGAGGAACATGTGGGGGAAGGTAGACCCCTGATTGATAACCCCCCTCCTTTGAAGGGCCTTAATATTAGGATCCTATTATAATCCCCATTAAGGGGAGAGGGTTCATTAATTAAGGGTCTACATTACGCTTTACAGACCCTTCTAAGAGGTCAGAAGCGTTTGCAAGCTTCAGGAAGATCCATACAGACCCCCCTCAACCCTGAACCCTAAACCCTAAAGTCGAAACCCAAGCCCCACAAGCCTTGAGGAAGTTGAGCTCGTAAACTTCTGTCGCGCTCCGTCTAGAAGATCTGAGCTAGCAAAAGGTGTGTATGTGCCAAGATAGCTTCGCATGAAATAAGGGCCCCCCAAAATGCAACTGATACACGGTTTATGGTTGAGGGTTTAGGGTTTCGGGGCCAACTCTCCGCCACACCCTCGCAACTTTGAATGCAACTTCTCTCAAGAACCATCTCAGGTGCCCTTGCGATATGTGGGACTACATTGGAGTTTCAGGGTCCCTGATCAGGATTCAGCAAGGGGAATTCTGAAAATATCAAATCATGCAGGCGCGGAACTGCCGAGCCAGGAACTCCGATGCACCTGCATAAAAAAACACTGGAAGGTTTAGGATGCTTTTGACTAGTTTAGGCTTAGGGGGATTGTGGGGTCCTGTACTTCAGACGCACGACCCCTGGGCTTTCTTGTTAGCTCCCAGAATGTATTCTCAAGAGATTGGGATCTTTTTTTTGCAGTCCCTATAGTGAGGATTATGCATACCGACCCCCCTAAGAGCAATTAGGTATAGTATTCTACTATCGTCAGAGAGGAATTATAGGGGGATGATTCCCTGATTACCTTAAACCCTTGTATCTGAACCCTAGTATTTGGGCCTAAACAATTGCCAATATCATCTTGAGGTCTAATTGAAGTACACTACGTATACGCCTCTACAAGGAACCTAGAGCCACAATAATCGTGATTGGTGAGGTCTCTACAGCATTTGAGTGTCCAGTCAATTTCAAGATTTCATTTCAATGTGATTCTCCATTCTTGCGATAACATCCCTCTACACTCCCCCAAACTAACATGGAAACCCATATAGCCCCCCTTTAAAGGGACTGTAGTCTTTATAGGACCCTTTTTGGGTTTCCATGTTAGTTTCCGGGAGGGTATTTCATGCATGCCTAAACCCTAAA
>CAJNIZ010027091.1:65973-77299 GCA_905231905.1 Symbiodinium pilosum | reverse complement strand
CCCTAAACCCTAACCCTCAAACCCAGCTCCCCCCTTTTCCTGCCAGCCTCGCCTGTGGCAATCACCCTTGCAGAACAGGCGTCCCACGCATAAACGGTAAACCTCATCATGTGCCAAATTTGCCTGATACCAGAGGAATCCATAATCTAAACTCCTTAGAGGGGGTTATATATAGGGATTAGGGTTTAGGGTTTAGGGTTTGGGGTATCTCGGCGAAAGCCTTCCAGGTTTGAGCGCCTGCCACCCCCGCAGAAGGCTCTATCTCAAACCTGAGAGAAGTAGCAAGGGTGGCGATGGTGGCATGTGATAGTTTCCTAGGCCTGCTGGCAATGGACAATTGTTGGCTGTTCCTTCCGCTCACCAACCCCCAAAAATGCTTTCCGTTTCCAAGATTCTGCCCGGTTGACTGAAAGCTAAGCATCTCGTCAAACACGGTACGAGACACGCTCCATGACATACCTGTTGCAAGCCTTGATGTCTGAATGAATGGGGGGGGAACTCGCAACCACGATTTTCACAGAGAATATTTAAGACATGAGGGTTGTCTGAAATCCCTTGTCTTTGATTTACACACGCGAAAGCTAGGTATAACACAACTTGTGAAATAGTAGGCACTTGCAAGATCCCCGCAAGCACAGCGCAAGGAACTGCGCAAGGGCTCACAACGTGTGATAAGCACCGCACAAGTCCCAACTCGATGAAGGAATACTGGACAACCCACACGTGACTCCAACAACGAAGAGCAAGAAGAGCAAGCGTTCATGCTACATCCAGTGCCGACCTTCAGCTTCAGGCCCAATTCCTCAAGCAGAGGTTTTGGACCAGAAGATGGTGCAGCCTACAGCACGCCCCGTGTCGGGGTCAGACACTTTCGCTCGCCCCAAAAAAAGTCCCAGAAGGGGACTCCGAACCTGGCCCATGCAAGGATCCCGCGGAAGATCCGTTGCACATCTTACGCCGCAGGCTACAGGAAGGTACACTAATAGCACGGATCTTATTGAAGCACCTTGATTGAGAGGGGCCTCTGAGAATCAGAAGATGCCCGAAGACAGTTACAGCATGAGGCCTGTGTGTGGCAAAGCGGCGTGGAGTAGAGGCCCCGCAAGGATGTGCCCATAGCCACGTGCAAGATCCGAAGCGAAACTTACAAAACTAAGATACGCTTAGATCAAGTCCAGGCGGATTACTTGAAATCTGAGAGGTGTGCCTGTGCCCTAAACCGTAAACCCTAAACTCTAAACCAGCGCTTCCGGCTTCGCAGGAGCGCCGCCGGCTCCTGGAGCGCCTCCGCAGCTGCGAACATTCCTTCGAAGCCTGGCGAACCTTCAGGCCGCCTTTGAGCCGAAGACGTTGGCGCCAAGCGATGTTGGTGGTTTCCCAAAATTAGGGTTTAGGGTTTAGGGTTTAGGGGTTTCCCAATAGTACCTGCTATAATGGAGAATCAAATGGAAAAGAAAATGGAAAATGAAATGGAAACTGGGATTATGTAGGGATTATAGGGATTAGGGTTTCCCAAAATTAGGGGTGCCTTTTTGGGAGTCACTATAATAAGGACTATAGTATATTGGGTCTATATTGGGCTACCCTAATTTTGGGAAACTACCATTTCATCGAAGCATCCCAAACATGATCCCGCCCACCAATTAGAAGGCCATAGAAGGCCCCTTTTGTTGACGTTTCCCGGAAAAAAGTATTGGGGGAAGGATGCGAAGGCTTCCTTTTTTTGTTGTGGTGGTTCCTTGCGAAAAAGTAGTGGGGGGAGGGTGCTGCAAGCTGCCAAGCTCTCCCTGAAGGGATGCACCTGCCCATCTCCGCGCGGACAAGGAGCTTGCCATGGAGGCGGCGGCATGAGAGCGTGATGAATCCTACTTAAACATGCCTACGGGCAGAGCCCCTAAAGCACCCAGTAAACATCAAAGAAGGGTAAGTCGAGAGTTTATGGGTTTTATGGGTTTTGATTATAGGATTGTCGTACGGCTTGCATAGCTCGATCCCCCTGTTACGCCACGGCCTCCTGCACCACCTCCTTGTCGCAGCGGAAATCCTCCCACGCATACTCAAGGGCACCACCCCACTGCGAAACCGCCTGTTGCAGTTTCATGGAGGATTGCAGGGCTCTGTACAGAGGTTCTATGGGGCTTGTCCACTTCTAGCAGGTTTCGTAGGGTTCATAAGGAAACTCAACTCTTTTCCCTGCCTCTTTTTGGGGGTTTATGAAATTTTCTGGAGCTTTATCGGCTTTGCCTCTAGGATCCCTCTGTACGGCCTCGAGGCTGCGAACTCAAAAGTCTTCAGGGTGTTGTAACATAGAGGGTTTATGGAATTCCAAGAATTCTCTATAACCCTGATAAAGGCCCATCTTTTAAAGACTGTCGAGTTCTGTGGCTTTCACCTGCGCGACCTTGAGGCCCTGTGCTGGCAGCCCGAGCTTCTAAAAAGTAAAAGCCCCACAGCTCCCATAAAATCCCAGGCTGAGACTTAAACCCCATAAAACCACTAGAAATCTCCAAAACGCCTGTTAGAAACACCCATTTAAAGACTTTCGGGTTTAGCCGCCCCCACCAGCTCGCCATTGAGGCTCTACACGAGCACCCCATGCTTCTAGCTGCGGCTCACCCTGATCTCCAAGAAGACAGACGCTTCATGCTCGACTGTGTGAGGAAGACCCGCTGCTGGTGGCTTCCCCACTTCGCAGAAAACGGTGAACTCGTCAAGGACAAAGACTTCATGGCTCAGTGCCGTGCCGAGGTGGGCACGGGCCTGGTGTTCACCTACTATCAGAACTTCGCCTGCGCCGAAGATATGCGAACGAAGTTTCCGACTGCCGGGGCCTCCGTGCCGGGAGGCCAGGCCTGCTGGGGATCTGAAATAAGCTGCCGATAGGGATTGTGGAGGGGCGGGGGTGGGGACTGCTCTTGGCAGGCGTGTGGTCACTTTCCGGTAGGATTCTTCTGGTGGTTCCAGGCTCCTCCTTGGACTTTTTTTTTGGTTCATTTCGGGCAGCTTATCGCTTCCCTACGTTGTGGCGGGCATGCCTCGGGTTAACGCAATGTTTATCATACATGTGCGTCATCTTTCGTGTACCTTGCGGTGGAACAGGTCATTTCATGTCTTTCCCCCCGCCTTGGGTTTAATGTGCATCATGTGTCGGATACTTTGCGGTGGAAGCATTTGAATGCAGGCTGCGAAAAACGTGTTCCCAGGCGGCTTCCCAGCTTCAGCACAGGTTCTGCAGGGACCGCTTCCCATGGGCTCAACCATGTGCGTCTCTTGCCGCGGCCACATGCGTGTTGCTGACCAGGCCAGGCCTACGACAAGGTCATGGAGCAGTTGCGAGATCCTAAAAAGCACGGGAGCTCCTTGGCTGGTTTGCATTTGAGTTGAGGGAGGCGATTTGGGGAGTCGTCAGTGGTTCGCGAACTGTTGCGAACACGTGCTCAGGCACGGCCACCGTCTGGTTTGATGAGGAGCCCGTCTTCGGACATTCTGCGGCTGATGGCTGGGTGCATCCGCCCACTGACTGTGGCAGGGATGAAGTCCCTGTCCCACCACCCGAGTCTCGAGGCGCGAAATGGAAGTCTTCTGTGGACTCGCGCAGCGTCTCTCTGGTCGGCGGCTCAGGGGGGGCGCTGAGCTGTCACTTTTTTTTCGTAATGTCCCTACATGCTCCCAGACCGCTGCATGTGAGTGGCCCTTGATTTGTAAGACTCCTTTTATTGCCTTGCACCTCTCAGGAGCCCGAGACTGGCGCAAAATACCGTTGCCCCTTGGAGAAATGCTGGCAAATTGGGAAGTCTTGAGTTGGCAGTTGACAAGCTGGAATGTAATCACTGGACTCAGCAAGGCAGTAATGGAGTGGTACAAACTGAAATTCCTCACTAGCCACCCTAGCTGCTCTTCGGCTCTTGCTGTTGGTTTAGGGTTTTGTCGGGGGGATGCTGGAAGGTGTTCACAGTCTTTGATCCCATCTGTCAGGCTAAGTTGGCTCAATGGCAATCATTCGTCAGTTTAGCCCAGCCAAAAAGAGGCCCCATATCCATATTGATTGCCGCAAGAAATCCCAGGGCTAACTTCGACTTTTGGATCTCAAGAAGGCATACCGCGACCAGATATCCTGAGGTTTGGTTAGATGCCCCTGCGAGTTGTGTACATTTCAGCGATCTTGAGGTTGTATTGTGGGTGGTTTTGTTTCAGAGTCCCTCAGTGAGAAGGCTTCAATTAGTTTCGGGGCGTTGTGTTTGTTAAGAGACAAACAGCTACCATCGTGTTTCGGGGCTGTTTTGTTCACCTGCCTGTCCAGGACACACCCAGAATCCGGACATTGGCGCTTTCTTCAGGAAAGGTGGCAGATGTAAAAGCAATGGAAGCAATGCAGCAGTAAAGCAAGAAACGACAAAAGATCAAGGGCCACCTGTAGGAGACAGTCCTGTCAGCATAGTAGCCCGGACGAGCCCAAACTCCACGCATGAAGAAAACTCAACAGAACTTGATTGGATTGGGCGAGAGCTGACTTCTTATCCAGAGTAGTCAGGTTTTTTGGCACAAGCTCGTCTCCAGCCCGTCCAAACCGGGCTCGGAGACACGCTCACAAGTGCTGACATTAAATTGAAACTTGGGTTGAAACCCTAAACCCTGAACCCTAAGGGGTAGGGAGGATGTGGGAGCCGGGAACAGGCCATCTTCTACAGATGCATCTCAGCATCTTTAAACGAGTGGGAGGGCATACCAGAATGGGCTTAGGGTTTGGGGTTTAGGTTGTAGGTTTTTGCAGAAGCTTGAAAAGCTGGGAATGCAAATCGAGTGTTGCCTTTTTGTCTTTGCAGGTTCAGGGCAGCTGTGTTTTTTTCTTACTCGCTTGGGTGTCAAGCTTGTGTCAATTTTCTGCTTGCAATCCTCGTTTACAGAATTCCTGCGTAGATGGCTTTCTGGCCGCAGGCTCGCAGATGGAGTTGTATCATCCAAGCACTGCTTGCCAGCAGTGCTCAGAGTTTCAGCCGCTGCCCAGGCTGGTGCTGCCACTGGCTCCGGGAGGTACGCCGTCACCACGAGCTGGGCGAAGTCATCTGCTGCGCCGTTTCGAACATCTTCGTCAGCGACGCTCGACGATTGCGAGGGTGGGTGAGGTGTGGAGTGTAGGGGGGTCGGGCTTTGTGGAGGCCTTGGGAGCCTGGTGCACGCTGCAGGTCGCAGCTTGCAGGGGCTTCGGATTTCGTGTGAGCACCGCTTGTGAAGTGGGTGCAGCTGAGGCGTGGGTGAAAGAGTTTGGAGCTGGCTCCTCGGAGCTTTCGGACAAGGATGCCGAGAAGCATGGGCTGCCCAAGACGCTTGGACTGCTCGAGATCTTTCAGTTTGTTGCCCTAGACAGATATGCCGCATGATCAGTTCTGCATGCAGCTTCTCTTTCTCTGCACAATTCCCAGGGAGACCTTTCGAAATGGGCCTCCTGATGGCTGGGGTGAAGGCCGCATCCGCATCTCTGCCCTCTCCGAATTCGACCGCGCTGCCCCGGTGCACCCTCGGACGCAACTGCCGCTGGGGGTGGGCTGCCGCTGGGAGCGGCAGGCCCTGGATGGCATGGAGTTCCCCGTCTATGCCTTCTTCATGCCCTGAGGGCAGAGCATGGACGTGGGGACCGGTTGTGTGATGTTTTGGTTGCTGCATTTCTGTCAGGGGCCTGCAATGCTCCACCTAGAACATCTGAGATTTGAATAGTAGTTTCTGCGGCAAGTCGCTAGACAAGGCCTCCAAGGCTCCTCCAAGTGTACAGTCCCCGTTAAGCACATAACAATCTGGGGTGCATGGGGATCTTATCCTGATTTCGGGCAATTCCAGGTCCTAACTACTTAGCGGGACTATTATCATGCAAGTCCAGAGTTGCTGCGGACATCAGGGCTCCGTCCTCGCTTTCGAAGCCATCAGCACATTTGTGGTCATCCCCTCGCCCTTTCTATTCAGAAGACCCCCCCCCCGCCCCCCTAACAAGTCCTATTGTGGTATATTGTAATATTTGGGCAGCATTTAACATCAGGGGAAGGCGGAGTGTTGTAACATTAGGGGAGGGGATTAGTTCGAAGCTGACACGGGTCCGTTTGGATGGGCCGCCAAGCATCCGAGAGCTGACTATTGAATGCAGAACCTTCTTCCTCAATTCTCCACAAGCAGTCCCTAAACCAAAAACCCCTTAACCCTAAACCCTAAACCCTCGCCGGATTTCTTCACAAGTTGGCTTCGCCAAGTCCAGACAGGTGCGTGTCTGCCATGCCTTAGCTGAGATGTTCAATGTCAGTGTCACCGTTCAGTGCCTGCGCCTGCGTACATATACCGGGCATAGCGCTTGGAGGGTCAGGGGGGATTTAGTAAGTAGGTTACTAACCCTTATATGGTAGTTTCCCAAAATAAAGGGACCCCAATATAGACCCCAACATATTATAATCCTTATTATGGGGACTCCCCAAAAAAGGTACCCCCTAATTTTAGGAAACTCCCATATATCAACCCTAAACCCTAAACCCCCTTATATATCAGCCAGTCGTGGCAACCCTAGCTCTCCCCATCATTTGCCTACTTATTACGTCCCCATTTGCCTGTTTAGGGTTTAGGGCCCCTCACTTTCCAAGCAAGTCCCTAAAAGGGAGCGTAGTGCTCAGCATCAGGGCCCAGATCGCAGGGTCTTTCATGTGCAGATGCCAGTTCGAACCCAGGGAGTACCTAAACTGGGTTGCTGTTGAGGAACTTAAATTAAACTACTACAATAAGGTAGCCCCATTATTTACCGCATACCCATATTATGAGAACTTCACTCAAGTTCCTGAGCAGCAACCCGGAGGAAGCTTCAGCCAAAGATCTGGGGCTTCCATCCACGAACGCGCATTAGCGGGAATGCAAAAACCATAAAGACCAATCGGGGACTTTCGGACTTGCTGTGGGTCGTCTTGTCTTTGCGGCCCTCACCCAGGGTTATACCACGCACTGAACCTGAAACCCGAAACCCTAAATCCCATGGACCTTTTCACGTCCCGAATTTCGGAAGAAGAGCCCCAAGGCAGGCAAGCACTCCAGCACTGAATCCAGGCTGCGGCTGGGCTTCGTATAACTCTCCACTCCACGGGCTTCATGATACTTCAATTAGGCCCATAAGCACCTGGATCTACGAACCTACTTGAAAGCTCTAAACAATGTCTAGACCTCATGAATCCATCCCCATCCATGCCCATCCGTCATACATCGTCAAAGATCTGCAACATGCTCACGCTGGCCTTTCGTGTCCCCAACCCTTTGTGTCCCCAACCCTTTGGAGAACCCAACCCTTCCTCTCATCTGTGCCCTGGAATCTCTACGGGACATCGCCGGAGCTTCCACGCTTCCCAGGTGCTTTCAGGCCTACTTCCCATGTCCCAAGCCCGGAGCTTTGCCTGAGGAAGCTGCCTAGATTTCAGGGGCTGAGGGTCTTCTTGTTGCAGCGAAAGGCTTGTTGGTGAGGCTCCGTGTGGATATTCTAGAGCCTCCGCTGCAGGAGTCCAGGGGTGTTGAGAACCCTAAACCTGGAACCTTAAATCCTAAACCTTAAACTAAACCCTAAATGTCTTCTCAAGGAGCAGCTGCGAGCCCTGAGCAGCTTAAAAGTCGTGTGCCTGAAGCCCCTCCAAGTCAAGCTGTGGCATTTTGCCAGACTCCGTATCCCGAGCTTCTAGGCACAGCCCCCAAACCCCAAACCCTAAACCCTTATGGAGTGCTGGTAAACGGAGTGGTGGCTGGCAGTGGTCAACAGATTGAGGTGCCGCAGGGGAGGGTCAAGTTGGAGGTGGTCATGAGTGTGAAGCCGGATGTAAGCAGGGACACCAATGAGGGCAATGAGGGCAAGGACATGTGAGGGAGCGGTTCACTCTGAAAGTAAACTGAGATTAACCTCGTGCCATTGGCAGGCGTAAAAGTCCGAGGGGTTGAACAAGAAAACCTAAAGTCTGAAACGGCTTTACGTTATCTCCATTCCCAAATCCTGCAGCACTCCACGTCACGGACATCCAAAATCCTGGAGCATCTCCAGTCAAACTCCCCATCTTTCCAACAGTCCGAGAAATCCCCAAGCCCCTACATTCCCACACTCCAAAAATCCTCACCCCCCCGCCTCTTAACCCCAGGAATCCTGTAGACCCTAAGCCCTAAAACGACTCAAGCGACGAGAAGCGATTCCTCTTGCCGTTACTATTACGTACTACCAGGTAGCACTATAAAACCTAAACCTTTCACCAGCAGACGCTCAGGCGGCAAGATCCGGAGCTTTGCCTTGTGCCTCCGAGGCCAGCGCGCGGTGTGAAGGTTTCAGGGGGGGGATGGCTAAGGGTTTCCGAAAGTCAGGGGTACCTGTATGGCGTCCCTTCCAAAGAGGATTATAGTATTCTTGGTTCTATATTGGCGTCCTCCTACCTTCGGAAAAGCGTACCTGAAGAGATTTCTTTTGTTCTGAAGCCTAGATGGGTCCCTTCTGAGGGGATGTGAGCTATAGTCTAAACTCCTAGTATCTCCCTTAGTAACCCTATAGTAGTCCCCTATTATAATCACCTACATAACCCCACTTTACGGAGATTGACTATGGCTCATGTAAGAATTATACATCGGGCTATGTAAAGCTCAGACATGAGGGCCTGGAGTTTCTCCAACTTCTGAGACGTTGGGGGTTATGGCGGAGACCCTTATCTTGAGGAATACACAGGAGTCCCCCTTTCAGCATGTTGCAGCCTCGCAGCCTTGAACCCTAGATCCTAAACCCTAAATCCTAAACTTAGATCCTAAACCCTAAAGCCTAAACCCTAAACCCTAGACCCTAAACCCTGGACCCCAGAGAGGGGCTGTCTGCTGCTCGCGGGGTTCCCGGCAGATCCATGGGACTCTCACCAGCCGTCCACTTCTCTTCTGAAGTTTTCGCCAGATGCCGCGCTGTAGCTACTAGTAGGGGCATTTCTCAAAATTGTATAGGCCCAACAGAGGTACGTTTTACATTTTCTGGAGGATCCCAAAACTTTGCAGCGAAGCCCCGGAGCCCTGCGGCAAGTTGATGATTTAGGGGTTTGAAGGTTCGGGATGATTTGAAACTGAGTCTCTTGAGAAAGTCATGCAACAGCCTTTAGTCTCTCAAAACAAAAGCCACATGCAGCTAGGGTCTCCTGTGCCCCAGTGCCAAGGGAGGAGCTCCAACAGCTGCAGGGCCCAAGGCTCAGGGATCATGCAATGCTTGCCAGCAAGTTCAACCCTGAACCCTAAACTCAATCCTACACCTTTTCAGACCATGTCGGCTTCCTGGAAGGGCCTGTATATCTTAGCCTTGACCTCAAGTCCCCATCCTACATCCTCAAGGCCCCAGATCATCCCTAAATCTTCCTGAAGTCTGCAAGGGTGGGGATGATTTCTGGAGACTTCTGTACGACATCAAAGACTTGGTCAGAAATCCAGGTTGTAGAGGCGGTGAGTTTTCGGGGCGTTCGGAAACCCCACGGCTTGCTGGGACCGGAATCCAGGGTACCCGAAAAAAGGACATTGTGGCCTTGGCCCTCCTTCCCTGGCAGCAGCACTTCCCTTAGATTTGGAGCTGACCCAGGGTTGTTCTTGGAATCATTTTTATGTTGCTCCTATTACTATTGTGTGTACCAGAAGAAATACCATTGTAAATCCTAGAAACCCTACAAACCTTGTAAACCCTATAACGCCTAAACTGGACCTTCTGCCAAGGCTCTGGCCAGGCTGCAAGGCCCGCTGGCCGTGGCAGCGTAGTTTTCAAAGGCCGGCCTTGGAATGGCAAAGTCCCAGGTTTAGCATTTACAGGTTGTTTTAGGGTCTATACTGTTTATGGGGTTTATAGGGTTTCTAGGGTTGAGGGTCTCTCTGCTTTGTAGGGCTTGAGTATCTGCTGGAATAGAAGAAAATTTGCCTTAGGGGGCCCATAGGGGCGCAGGCTTGTAATCTGAGACCTTTGCGGAAGCAATTGAGAAGCTCCAAGCCTTGCAGGCTAGTTGAAGATCAAGATAGTATTCAAATAGATCACACGCCTCAAATAGGTTTAGGGTTTACTGTAGGGTTTGGGGTTTAGGGTTAAGGGTTAAGGGTGTAAGATCCAAGCTAATCCCACGCTTCAGTGTAAAATGAGCAGCAACAGCAAGACAAGAGGTATCAACGGGTATGACGTCAGGCGGGAAGGCCCAGACAATTCATGAAGCCAGTTCTTTCTTTCAAGCTATTTCGGTGAGCTTTCCTATGATAGCTCCTATTATTCCGTTTTGTTGTTTGCGGCCACAAGGCCTAAAGAAAGGGCCCGAAGAATCTGCAAGAGTGCCGTCATGTCGCAAGTGACAGCCTCAAACATGGGCTTGACTCTGGTAGTTTCCCTAAATAGGCAGACCCCAGGATGGACGCTAATATAGTATGATCCTTATCATCGGGACCCCCAAAATGATACTCCTGATTTTGGGAAACCCCCAGACTTCAACAAGGCCATCATGAGGCTTCTGATTGGATTTCATCAGAGCCAGCTTCGAAGCAGCTTTGAAATTCACGTCTTCGGCTTTCTGCGCACAGGCAGATGTATGACGCACACTTTCAACCCCCAGCTCGAGACGTAAGCCTGAAAGTGTCATTGCTTCCCCAAGACTACTACGAAGTCAAAGTCAAGAATGAGACTGAGCTTCTTGAGCTCAGTCGCTTGGCTTAATCCAATGTCAAGCCCTACTTGAGGGGCTCTCAGCGAAAGTCGAGGCTTCAAAGCTGTGAGCTGCAGCCTCAAGACATTTCATCGCCTTACCCTGTAAGAAGGCACGTTGTAAAGGCACTTCCAATAGGTCCTCAGGCCCTGAAGCTGTCAACATTACATCACGTTCAAGTCTGAATCATGCTCTAGATGCTCAAGCCTGAGTTCTAGAAGCCAAACCCAGCAGCAAGTTGCGGCCTTGGAATTTCAGAGCTTCAGAGCTCTTGGGAGTTTGTTAATCATTTCTGGGCCGGGGCTTATTGCTACCGCAGCTAAAGGACCCCTCACTCTGTACCACAGGGATCCACAGGGTGCGGTTGATGGGGCAAAACCTCGAGCTTCAAGCTGTGGATATGTCAAACGTTGACGGCTGTCGGGGTTCTAGACAAGTGTAGGGCTACTGTAGAGTCTAAACTCCTTCAAGGGGGTTACATGGGTCTTATATAGGGGACTGTTACAGGGGTTACTTAAGAGCCTCCGGCTCAGTCCGCCGACCCAGAGGCGGAGAAAGCACGAAAGCCTAAACGCGAAACCTTGAGGGTTTTCAGCGGCTGGCACGAGACCAATAGATAGGCGCAACAAGACTAGTCC
>CAJNIZ010027091.1:55572-65873 GCA_905231905.1 Symbiodinium pilosum | reverse complement strand
CCCCCCCCCCACCCCCCCGCGTTTTGGGGTAAGGGAGAAAGGAAGAGGGTTTTCACCCTCTCCGCCTTCGTCCAACACGCACAAGGTGGGCGGATTAAGGGGTATACGAGGAGTGTAAACTATGGCTCATATGGCTTATTTGTATTATGAACTCACTCACTGAGTCCCCCTGACCCTCCAAATAGGAGTTCTGGACTCAAGCGGTTTGCAGCCAAATCCCACATGCTCTTCAAGGATGGAAGTGCCAGGTCAAAGCTGCTGACGCTCTGCTGTTCTACAGCTCCGCAAGCGTGGCCCTCAGCGGGTGAACCACGCTTAGGAGGTTTGGGTGACGGAGTTTTGGGATCCAATGGCTTCATGGTGTGTAACTAGCCATGAGGGGCCCCTCCTCGATTGCCATGCAGCTCGCTTCAGGCTTCTCGCATGGCATGTCAAGAAGTTGTACCCAGCAGTCCATGCAGCTTGTGCCAGCGGACCTATGTATCATGACTTGATTCTCCATTATGGGGGGCTAATACCCCTAAAGCCCTGGCAAGCCCTAAGGCCTATATAGTTCCTACAACCCCAGGAAGGGAACAAGGAGGGTCCTGGTACCTAGCTGTTAAAATGGAGTGTTGCGGCATGGAGTCTTTCGAAGAAGTTCCGGGCCGGAAAGGAATCCTCAAAGGGTATGACTTGGACCCCCCAAGTACGCAGAATAATGGCCTCCTGGGCTAATTTTGGGTGTTTGGGGCCAGGTTTAACCTACCTGTAGTTTAAGGTCTCTGTAGGCTCATGTTTTGTAGGACTTCAAGGCATGAGCCCTATAGTCCAAACTCCTTAAAGGCGGGATATATAGGGGATTACATAGGGGAGTATTATAAGGCTTACGAGGGGGGATTCTAGGAGTGTAGACATCCTCTCTCAGAACTCTGGTAGGAGAAGGCCGTTGTGCAGTCATCCGGCGCTTGCGGCCCTTAGCTCAAAGCAAAGACTGGCAGTGCCGCCTATCACAAGCAATATTTCCCCGGCAAAAATGAGCATCGCAGCAGGAAGTTTCGAAACTTGATCCGGCCTTGATCTTGTAGGGGGCTCATACTCCGCAGACGCATCTCTTACAGAACATGCAGATAGCCACGCAATACCAAAAGTTCAGTTGGCCAGAAGTTTCGAAACTTCATCTGCGAGCATCTCTTAGGAGCCTCAGCCCGTAGCTTTGCAGACACATGTCTGTACGGAAGGTCCAACAGGCCAGGGCGAGCATCCAACACCAGAACCCAATGTGAGATGGAGCACAGACCTAACAGAGCAGAGGATAGCAGAGGCGGAGACGTGCCGAGACTTTGCGAGTGGTTTTGGGGTCGGCTTTAGGAATTTTCCGATGAAACCCTCAGGAGGAATAGCATTTAAGTTCAAGGATCAGACTTCAGTACTCCACAGTAATAAGACGGGTCACGCCGGCCATGTTTCACCATCATGTGAGCCGGGACTCCTTTGAGTGATCTCCCGGACCCAGCTGGTCAAATTCTGCCTTGCGGGAGCTGCACGGCCGCGAAGAGGTTGGAGGGGGAGGGAGGAGTTCTGGTCCTGAATGGAGCAGCCTCATGATGGTAGTGGTCTTTCTGCTTCTGTGCTGGCTTTGGTTTGGGCTATCATGACTATGCAGTTGACTGTTATTCATGTAAGCACGGTCATCATCACCATTCCGACTTTGTAGGCCAAGTTTGACCATTCGCAGTGTCACTGTTTGGATGTCATTCTCGCTCGTTGTGATGTTGCGCGATCCCATCATCTGCTACCTTTGCTACTATCGTCGTATCCAGACTGATGTTGTGGCAAGGATCATGCCTAGATCCAATGTTGTCCGCAACAGTTTGTGAGCCATCTGCACATCAATTGAGATTCTAAATCCACAGCTCCTTTGCTGCGTGCCGCTGAGTATCTAGTGAGAAGACATAATATCTTGTCCTCACCCATGCGTATATGTTACAAGAAACCGACCCAAAAGCGCTTTTTTTCCCCAAGAGTTTGAGTGCATGGTTGACAGAAAACAGGTAGTTTCCAGTCCTGTTTGCTTCTCTAAAGCGATGCAATCCATGACTCAGTCCATGACTCGAATTTTCATCAGGCTTTCTCCCAGGCTCAACCCTTAACTGCCCAATCCTTTGAACCTGAACGTCCACGCCCTAACACAAAGCACATGGAAGGGCCAGACCACAATGGATGCACGTCAGGCATGGTGGTCGACTCAAAAATCAAGGGATGAGGGTCCAGGCTTGCAGTTTGTCGAGTTCTTTTTGTTTGGGTGGGAGGAAGAGAGGTTGGGGGTTGTAGGGCCATGGGCCACATAGCCTATAGACATTTGGCCTCCAAACGGCGTTAGGTTGAAGAAATTTTGCGCAAACAACCCAGGCTGCACTTGATATAGCCCGGGCTTCAGAGTAGCCTCCCAACATATGGTTCTAAGGGCCAGTGACCCTTGGACCTAGGCCGTGTATCAATCTGAACACAACAGTGGTTCCCAGCAGGTCAGCGAAGGGGGTTGGCTCCAACTTCCTCGCCTCCAGCATGTTTCCATTCTTCCCTCGCCTCCTCCTCTTCCTTCTCCACCTCCTCTTGCACCTTGTCCAGGCTTGCAACCAAACGCCCCAAACCAGGCGTGGGGACCGCTGAGCTTCATCCTGAACTGGAGATGTCTGGGGCTTTGCGAAGGCATGTCCGCTCGGAGTCAATGAAGATGCGCCGAAGCGGTATCACCCTGTAGTTTCCTGGACGCCAGTTTAATATTCCATAATATACCATATGATTCCACAATATAGGACTAGCTAGTCTAATATACCATGATATACTTTTTATGATTGGGATGCCCCATTCCACTGTGATGGCATCGGCCGAAAGGGATCCTTTCTCAAAGCTGATGTTGGCTATGCTGGCTCTGAAGCCGTTCCTGGGGATTGTGTGCCATCTAAATACCTGTATGCAGATGTACATCTGTTTTTATGCATGATCAGACGTCACATTTTTGTAATATCTGGAATCTGCAAGTGTCTATACTATAGACGCTTGCAGCTTCAAGTAGTTCGGAACTGTTGGCAGGCCAGACGACGCGGGCCGGAGCTACGCGAGCCGGAGCTACGCGGCCAGGCGGAGAGCAGGTGCGAGCTGCTTTGGGGGATTCGTAAAACACCCCTAAAGGGTTTAGGGTTTAGGGGTTGTGGTTCCCTTGTTCTCCTCAGGAGCCCTGCTCTGTGTGTCGGATTTTCTATGGAGTTGATGAAGCCTGAGCAAACTACCCAGGCCGCATTTGATATCGCCCCGAATTCAGAGTAGCCCTCCGCCATAATTGCAAGGGAGAGTGACCCCATATCCCAAGCTGTGTTGAGCCCTTTTGTCAGAATTTGGTTTGAGAAAGCGATCTGGGCATCACTCCCGGCAATGCGCTTTTGTCAAAGGCTTTGAAGCGGGATGGTGCGAAGCAACATGGACAGCCGCAAAGCCTCCCTTTAGTAGCTACAAAATCCGTGGCAGATCTCTCAGCTGCCCTGTTCCATAGCCATCATACTCAGCAAGTTCCTGTGAGCGCTTATGCCACGATGTCATTGCGCATAGGCCCCATCGAGCCGCAGGGTTGAAGGGGATACCGCGGAGTGGATCCCACACGGGCACTTGAAGTTTCACAAGGCACCTCTTGAGGTCAAACGAGGTGCAATGCTAGGGGGAGCAGCCTGTAGAATCTTTGAATAGCTTTGAGTCTTAATTGTGGGTGACCTAAACCCCAGATCGATTTTGGTGACGAGTGTCAGGTGAATGAGGCGACAGAGGAAGAGGCCGTGAACAGCATCCATGGAGGCATCTCCTTTTAAGCTATGGGAAGCTGGTGCTACTAATGGTTGGGGTGCTCCATTCCGCAATATTTATCGTGAGTGAGGTTGATCTATGCCTTTTCGTCTTAAGATGTGGCATGGGCTTTTCTAGGTGGAATGTTTGCCTTTCGTCGAATCAGGGATCTGAATGAACAATTCGTCTTTCTTCCGAGTTGAGCAGGCCCCATGGGGCCGGCACGAAGCGCACGAGTGGCGAGAATTCGGCATCTTCAGAGACTGGAAAGGAAGGGAGGTGCTTGAACAGTCTCTTGATGTTTACAATCCGGTTGTACCCACGGGGTTTCTTGGGCTACAACTACCCACGAACCTATTCTGAGGCTCGTCTTTCGTAGCATGTACTTTCTTGCAGGTTCTCAGTCTCAATTTGGCAGGCTCCTGGGCACAAACTATCTTGACATCTTCTTTGTTCCTGTTTATTCATAAGCAAGTTCGCCCTAACCCTTAACCGCGCAAACCTGAACCCTAAACGGGGCCTTCAAGGTACCACCTGCCCAGTCTAGCTTGAGCATGTCTGTGAACGGATGCCGCTTGTTGGGGGCCGAGCGAGGAGGAGTGGAGATGAAATCCATGGAGCCTAAAGGGGCAAGTTGGGAGGCATGTCCTGAACCCGAGACCATGATTGGTGCGTGTGGAGGTTTTTACCTAGACTGAACTATGGCAATGGCCTGATGGAAGCGCAGAAGGGCTGAGTTTGTGGAGGTTTGAGTTGTTCAGGGAAAGGCCGTTGGGATTGGCAGGCAGCCCTGTGCTGGAGCCCCGACATCTCCGGCCTGGCGAGGATGAGGTGCTTGTGTTTGGGCTCTCTCATGGGTAGTGGGTTTCGGGCAAACCTGGGCGGCTGCTGCTGCGCCTGTGGCACAGAGTCCTTGCATGATCTGCCCTGAAGTTATGGCAAATGAAGAAGAGCTGTGCTGACCTTCCAGCCTTTGGCTTGCGTGGTGCTAGATCCTCTCTGCTTGGCTCTGCTTGTCCTTGGGAAGTGCAGGTGACGGAAGCTGGCCACGCAGGCATGGCTCTGAGAGTCTCGGGATGGCTTAGTTTCAGATCTCACGGAAGTAAGTCCTACAGTAGATGCTGCTTCAGACTGATCATGCATGCAAGCCCAAATTGCAGCTTGGCCGTAGTGGCTTTCATCCGGGTTGGCCTGGGGCGCAGGCGGCCCAGAGGCTTCAGCGCCTGCGGGGACCAAAGGCCTGGAATCACCGGCGGGCGAAGAGCAGGCGGGATCGGACCCTGCTTATACATCCATTCCATCATTCCTTGCACCAAGGCACATGCAAGAACCAAAGGTGCTGTATGTAAGTCCGTATATCATCTTCCAGCCCAGTTTGCGGCAGCTGACCGGACGAGAGATTGGGATTGCAAGATGCCTGTCTACGTCTAGTTGCCGTGAGATCTGGTGAGATGGTCCATCTGTGACAGCTCGTAAGGTCATCAGAGAGCATCTCCCTTACCTGATGGGGTTGGGGATTTTCGAATCTTGTGTGGAGGTGATACGCTCTGCGGGTGGCCAGGAGGAGCCCAAGGCGGCCAAAGGCAGCAGCCAAGGCATCATACCGAAATCGTCATCACCAGGAATGTCGGCTTTCATGTCCTCTCTTGCCCCAAGTGAGAGGATAAAGTGCCATGCGTGAAAGCTTCTTGATCCGAGAAGAAGGTCTCCGTTGTCTTGTGCAGCGGTGTGCTTGCAGGCCCGGATAGATCAGAGAGCAGCGAGAAGGGAGGGCTTCAGCGGCTGGCAAGCCGTGAGGCACTGACACCAGCTTGCCAAGTTTTTCCTCTTGCCTGTAGAAGCAGTAGGACTTTGGATCCCTGTGGGCAAAACTGCAAAATACGCAGTGCCTTAGTTAGGCCAAATCGCAAAAGCATCGCGTCACCTGTATCCGCTGTGCGGGTCCATAGCTGCAAATCCAAACATCCGGCTTCATTCGCGCTTGCCAGGTGCATGAGGCAATGGAAGGCGGCCACGAAGGCACGGCTCCCAGATTCTCGGTGCTAGATTTTCATGCTTGTGGGTTCGGATGCAAATGCACGGTAGCACTATTCGCTCACATTTTATCAGCAGTATGCAACAAAGCGGCGTTGATCCGACCCTGCAGGCCCAGATGCTTCAGTGCCTGTGGAGTCCGGGGCCCCGGAACCATCGGCCGGCGCAGACGAGGCCTGATCCGCTTCTGTTTGGATTACCTTTGTCCGGCCCAGAAAGCCCACACGCACAGGAAGATGAGTACCTGGCTGCCCTCGCCTGAGCTCGTTATGCCACATTCAGTGCCAGAAGTTTATCGTTTGTCCAACAGAGCAAGGTGGAGATTGTGGTGAAGGAGCTCTTCGATGGCAATCCCGACATCTCCTTGACCAAGCACGGGCTGGAAGTCACCGATGTCAAGGAGCCGGAGGCAGTGCTCCAAGACTCCGAGTATTCACTTGAAAGGGAGTCCAGTGCATGCGATGCCCCAACGTCTCTGATGAATTGTGCTTCATCTATGAGTACGAAAATCTTCAGCACATTGCTTCAGTGCAAGCTCAGAAGCTGCAAGCAGTTGCAAGCAGCCAGATGCCCCCCATACTTCTGGCCTAAGCAAGTTTGCAAAATCCGCGGCAGGCAGCTGATGCCGGATGGCGCATTTTTGATCGGATAGTGGCCGTGAACGGCAAAAGTGTCAGCAACCAAGAGGACAGGGCGCGTGTTGGAGGAAGCCATGGTCATTCATAGTCCAGTGTAACAACTTCTGAAACTCGATATCCCCCGACTCGTTTCTGAGATGCCACTGGATTGCCGCAGGAGTTAGTTGAAATCTGGGATACTGCCCGAAAGCAGCTTCCGATTGTCTTCTCAGTGTGGCTCGGCCTGCATGTGGGAATTCTGCGTAAGACTTGAGAGAGCTACACAACAGAAGCTGGCGCTGCACCAAAGGAACCGGCCGAGCCCAAAGCTGCGGCAGCAGAAGCTCGAAGAGGAGAGCCTTCAGTCTTTCCCTCTTTTCTGTGGGGGGGGCATGGTCTTGCAGTATTAGTATTCAAACGAGCTTTGCCTAGCTTGCATTGCTTCGAGTAATCTGAGAGCCTCTGATTGAGTGGCCTGTCGCAGAAGCTTTTTGCTTACGACTGTTGGCTTGCAACCAGACGCGAGCTTCGCATCGGTTTACGGATTAGGGTCTAGTGTCTGGCGTCTGGGGTAACCCAAGACATCCCTGCACCTGACTGCGGGGGTGGACTTTACTTAGACTGAAAAGTTTTAGATACAAGGCAGTCCGGACAATCGCTTCCCATCTGCCTGCAAACTTAGGGGAACTTACTTTGAACCTGTGGCTTGCAAGCAGTTGGCCTGTGGTTTATAGCTCGGCAAGGGTTTAGGGTCTATGGGGTTTAGGGTCAAATCTTTGGTTTTTAGACATTCCGGTTCTCTCATGCCTCATCACATGCTGGATCATGGGGCTGACTTGTGACACTCATGTAGAAGACGTGTATCCAGGAGCGCTTGATCTCAAACCTACGCTTCACTCAGGCATCTCAAACATATTTTCTTCGTGGATCTTGTGCCAAAAGACAACCAGAACGAATCCCAAACCCATCCTGTCACAATGTGGATTTCTTTGCATCTTGCAGGGCGGCGCCCAAAGTTCCCACTTCACAAAAGGTGCGAATGTGGTTGCGGCAAAGGGCTTGCAGCGAGACGCGATGTTTCAGCTGGTACGTCACAACAACTATTTAGAAAACGCCTGGTGCCCAACGATGCTCTCGTTTGCAGATAAAGGGCTTCTAAGCCAGTACCGAGGGTCTAGACAGAGCCTTCACACACTTCGCACAACTTCGCACAACTTCTACGGTTGGTGCCGCAGTGTCAAGGACAAGTGTAGATGGCGGCATGTGAGAGCGTCTGGGACAGTCTCACGATTAAACTTCATCATTCAGCCAATCGCCTGGTACCATTCTTTGAGGAATCGGATCTGAACTCTAAGTCTAAATCCCTCTGTCAGAGCATGCATGTTGGAGCCTCTTGAAGCGGCAGCTACGTCCACTGGTACGCAAATCCGTTTCGGGTTATGTGCCTTTGCGACTGCACAGTACTTCTGAGAGCAAGTACGTCGATGAAAGCCTTCCAGCCTCGAGTGCCTGCCCTTAAACAAAAAAGCTTCAACTCAAACCAGAGAGAAGCAGCAAGGGTGGCCATGGGTACATGCGATAGCGTCCCGAAGTTTTGAAGTCCTCTGCCCCGATTATTTGCCTGCATCGTGCGAACATGCTGGCAGCCCTCAGAAACTTGGTGTGTTGGCTAATTGGTGTAGCAGCTGGGGATGCGCTACAAAGGTCTGAAACGACCGAGGTGCCGCTGGGTGAAAGCTGTCTCCGTTGTGCGGCAACTTCACATGCAGCAGTTATGTTCCGTGCAGGTGCACTTGAGTTCCATCAGAAGCATGCTGCCAAGGTCTGACACGTCGTCTTTTGGTGCTACACACATCTATACACATCTTGTGTGAAAGTCCTGAGTCCAGGTATACTTAGGTCGATTCCACGCACACCTGTCTTCCATCTCATGTTGATCTGCTTCATCTAGGACGGATTAAGCCTACTGACCGTGGACAATTGTTGGTCACTGTGCCTTGCGCTCACCAACCCCCACGAAGACTTTCTCTTTCAAAGATTCGGCCGGGTTGACTGGAAGAAAGTCATCTTGGCAAACACGGTACGGGACATGCTCCATGACTCCATGACATACTTGTTGCAAGCCTTGATGTGTGAATGAATGGCTGGGGGCAAAACTCACCACCATGATTTCTCGGAGAAGACGGAAGACCTGGCTGGAAATGAAGAGCAAACGAGCGTCACTCTCTGTCCAGTGCTTCGAGGATCCCGCAGAAGATCCGTCGCAGATCTTACGCCACAGGCTAGGGGAAGGTTTCCATGACACGGATCTTATCGAAGTGAGAGGAGCCCCTCAGAATCAGAAGAGGCCTGAAGACTGAAGACGGCTACAGTCAGAGGCTCGTAACGAGATAAGATGTTACAAGCGGCATGGAACAGAGGGAAGCCCCGCAAGGCTCGGCCCATCAAGATCTGAAGCAAAGGCTCCAAAACAAAGATGCGCTTTAATCAAGTCCAGGCGGATACCTTGAAAATCTGAGACATCTGCCTCGCACCGCCTCCTGTGCCTGAGAGAGCGCTTCCCGCTTCGCAGGAGCGCCGCCGGCTCCTGGAGCAAATCCGCGGCTGCAAAGCTGGCTGGCACGCCGAACAGGCCTTCAGGCCAGGCCGCCGGGAGCCGAAGCGTCAGCAGAAAGTTTGAACGAAGCATCCCAAACATGATCCCACCCACCAATTAGAAGGCCCCTTTTTTTGGGTGTTTCCCTGAGTAGAAGTAGTAGGGGGGAGGGTGCTGCAGGCTGCCAAGCTCTCCCTGAAGGTATGCACCTGCCCACCTCCAAGCCGACAAGGAGGTCGCCTTGGAGGCGGCGACATGAAAGCGTGATGAATCCTAGTAAAACTGGCTACAATTATCACCCTACAGGCAGAGCCCCTAAAGCAGGTGCTAACATCAAAAAATCCATCAACCCTCTATGTTAAAATACCCTGAAGACTTTTGAGTTCGCAGCCTCGAGGCCGTATGGAGGGATCCTAGAGGCAAAGCAGACAAAGCCCCAGAAAATTGCATGGCCTCCACAAAAAAGAGCCAGGAAAAAGAGTTGAGTTCCTTATGAACCCTACGAAGGCCCTAGAAGCGCCGCAAGTCCCATAGAACCTCTGTACACCGCCTTATCATCTTTGTAATCAACAGGCGGTTCGGCAAGATGGCAGCGCACTGCAGCATGCGTCGGCAAAATTGCGGGGCGACAAGGACGTGGTGCTGGAGGCCGTGGCGTGACAGGGAGATCGAGCTTTGCAAGCCCCACACAAATATTACCATTACAGCCCCTATGTGAAATTACATGAGCTCCATAAGATCTAGTCGCAGGCTTCAAGCTCGTATAAAAATCCACAAGCTCTCTTTTAAAAGTCACTCTAAAGAGTTCAATGGTGCCGCACCCGCCAGCACAAAAATCTTATAAGTAAACCCCACAAAGGCTCCTACAAAACTCCATAAACCCTTTCATATAGAAGCTTTTTCGCCGCTTTTGAGATTTGCCACCCAACCAGTGCAGGCTGTGCGGAGAGATCCTAGAAGTAAAGCCTAAAGCCCACAGAGCTCCGGAAAATTGCATAACACCTCCAAAAAAGAGGCAGGGTAACTAGCTGAGTTCCCTATGAACCCTACGTAAACCTCTTAGAAGCGCCACAGAGCCTAGTAATCCCCCCCTGAAGCCGCAACAGGCGGTTCGGAAAGATGGTCTTGCACTGGCGTATGCATCGGCGGATTTGCAGGGAGACAAGGACGTGGTGCTGGAGGCACTGGTGTGACAGGGAGATCGAGCTTTGCAGACCCTACACAATTTTTGCCAGTAA
>CAJNIZ010027091.1:33486-55192 GCA_905231905.1 Symbiodinium pilosum | reverse complement strand
TGCCCGCCAGCACAAAAATCTTATATGTAAACGCCACACAAAAGCTCCTACAAAACTCCACAGACCCCTTCATAAACAACCTTTAACAACTTTTTAGTTCTGCCGCCCAATCAGTGCAGCCTCGAAGCTGTGTGGAGGGATCCTTGAAGTAAAGCCGTTGCATAACCTCCCCAAAAAGAGGCAGGGTAAAGCGTTGAGTTCCCTACGGACCCTACGAAAACCGCCTAGTAGTGGTACGAGTCCCATAGAACTTCTGTACAGAGACTTGTAATCCCTCATGAAGCTGCATGCCACAAGGAGGTGGTGCAGGAGGCCGTGGCGTGACATGGGCATCGAGCTTGCAAGCCCTACGAAGATCCCATAATCGAAGCCCATGAGCTCTGGACTTACAATTCCAAGAAATCTCCATAAACCCTCATAAAGGCAGATCTTGAAAGACTTTCGAGTTTGTGTGTGGCCTCCCCTTGTGCGACCTTGAGGCCCTGCGCTGGCAGCCCAAGCTTTGAAAAAGCCCCCGTGCTTCATGAAATCCCAGACAGACTTGAATCCTATACAATTCCTAGACATCTCCATAGCCCCTCTTAATCCCTCTTAGAAATGCCCATTTAAAGACTTTCGAGTTTTGCCGCCCCCACTGGCTCGCCCTTGAGGCTGTACGCCAGGATCCCATGTATCTACGACATGTCGACCCCGAGCTCCAAGAAGACCGAGACTGGATGCTCGACTTGGTGAAGGCGACCCGCTGCTGGTGGCTCCCGCACTTTGCGGAGAACAAGAAGCTGGCAAAGGATGAAGCCTTCATGGCCGAGTGCAAGGCGGCGGCCAGCTGTGGGCTGGTCTTTACCTACTACCAGGACTTCAACTGCTTCAAATTGATGCGAAAAATGTTTCCGACCGCGGGTGCCTCCGTACCGGGAGGCCAGGCCTGCTTCGGGGATGGGGGGAAGGGGGGGCTGCTATTGGAGCAGGCGTGTGATCACTTTTTTGGGGTAGGACTCTTTCAGGCAGGTTGTTCCAGGCTCCTCCTTTGGACTCGTTTTTTTTTCCATGTCGGGCAGCTTTCCTCTTTCCTTCATTTTGGCGGGCATGCCTCGGGTTTACATTAATGTTTATCATAATGTGCATCATCTTTTGTGTACCTTGCGGTGGAAACTATGCACAACAGCATGGGCTGCGAAGGGTGCCCGGCCCGGATGCAGCTGGTGATCTCGCGCGTTCATGGGACCGACCATCTGGTTGACCTGTTCCCAGGCAGCTTCCCAGCTTCGGCAGTGCTTCTGCACGGACACCGATGTTTTTGTAAAAAAGCCATTGGGTTCAAAGATTCGAAAGTTCTTTTCGGGCAGGGTTCTCATCGTCTCATCCTCATCAGAGCTCCGAGGCAGGTCTGGAGCGCTCTGATTTGTACGGCACCTGGCTGAACTCCTTCCGGTAGCGCGGTGTTTGCAGGGCGCTGAAGCGAGATTTCGGTTTTTGGGGCTCGAAACCCGAAGCCATGCGCGGCCAAGCGCGTGTTGTTGTCCAGGCCAGGCCTACGACCGGGTGATGACGAAGTTGCGAGATCCTACAAGGCACGGCAGCTCCTTGGCTGGTTGGCTTTTGAGTTGAGGGCTTTTCACGGAGGCTTGGGATGCCCTCGGCCCTGCAGACCCCTGCAATAGCTTGAGGTGGGTTGTGGGAGCGGTCAGTTGTGCGCGAACTGTCGTGAACGCGTGCTGAGGCACGGCCACCGTGTGGTTTGGTGATGAACCCGTCTTCGGACACTCTGCCGCTGACGGCACCTGGGTGCACCCAAGCACCGACTGCGGGCGAGACGAGGTGCCCGTGCCTCCGGCCGAGTCTCGAGACGTGAAATGGAAGTCTTCCGTGGACTCGCGCAGCAGTTCCCTGGTCAGCGACTCAGAGAGGCGCTTGATGCTGCCAGGCCTTTACATGTGAGCGGCCTTTCGTTCAAGAGACTCCGTTGTTCGCAACGCGCCACTCAGGAGCCCGCGACTGGCGCAAAATACAGATGCCCCTTGGAAGATTGAAGAAATGCAGTACGCCTAACCCCTAAGCCCTGAATAGTAGTTTAAGATTCCATTTCTTTTTCATCCCTAGATAAGCCCTGCAAATCTCATTTGGCCCACATTATTATCTGGGTCTGAAAGCCATCGTAAGATTGGAAGTCTTGGGTTGGCAGTTGACAAGCTGGAATGTAATCATTGGATTCAGCAGGCCAATAATGGGGTGGTACAAATTCAAAGGCCTGACTAGCCACTCTAGCTGGTCCTCGGTCCTCGGCTCTTGCTCTTTAGGGGTTAAGGGTTTGGGGTTTAGGGTTTTGTTGGGGGCATGCTGGAAGGTGTTATCAGTCTTTGATCATCTTAAGAAGGCATACCATGACCAGATATCCTGAGATTGAGTTTTGAGGGTAGGTTTTAGATGCCCCTGCGAGTTGTGTACATTTCAGCATTCTTGAGGTTGTATTGTGGGTAGTTTTGTTTTAGAGTCGCTCAGTGAGAAGGCTTCAAAATAGTTTCGGGCCGTTTGTGTTGGTTCAGAGATGCATAGCTCCCATGGTGTTTCTTGGCTTTCACCTGCCTGTCTAGGACACGCCCAGAATCAGGACATTGGCGCATTCTCCAGGAAAGGTGGCGCATGTCAAAACCACGGAAGAAAGGCAGCAGTAAAGCAAAAAGCGACACAAAATCACAGGCCACCTGTGCGACACAGTCCTGTCAGCATACTAGCCCGAACGAGACCAAGCTGCATACACAAAGAAAACTCAGAACAGAACTTGATTGGATTGGGTGAGAGCTGACTTCTTATCCAGAGTATTCACTTTGTTTTTGGAAAAGCTCGTCTCCGGCCCTTCCAAAACGGGCTCGGAGACACGCTCACACGTGCTGATATTAAACTCAAACTTGGGTTGGCGGGGGGTGCGATAAGGGTAGGGAGGATGCGGGAGCCGGGAACAGGCCATCTCCTCCAGATGAACCTCAATATCTTTAAACTAACAAGAGGGCATAGTCCAGAATGGTTTTGCAGAAGCTTGAAAAGCTGGAAATGCAAATCGAGTGTTGCTTGTGTGTCTTCGCAGGTTCAGGGCAGCTGTGTTTGTATTCTTACTCGCTTGGGTGTCAAGCGTGCGTCAATTTTCTGCTTGCGCGCTTCGGTTTCAGAATTCTTGCGTAGATGGCTTGCTGGCGGCAGGCTCGTAGATGGAGTTGTATCATCCTAGCAGTCCTTGCCAGTAGTGCTCCGAGTTTCAGCTGCTGCCCAGGCTGGTGCTGCCACTGGCTCCGGGAGGTGCGCCGGCACCATGAGCTGGGCGAAGTCATCTGCTGCGCTGTTTCCAACATCTACGACGAAGACGCTCGACGATTGCAAGGGTGAGTGTACGGGGGTAAGGGGTTCTCGGGCTTTGGAGGGGTCGGCAGCACGGGGCAAGCCGCGCCCCGGCCTGGTCAAAGCTTGCAGGGACTTCGGGTTTCCTTTTCGTGTCGCCGGTGAGGTGCTTCGTTCACGTGGGGCAGCTGAGGATTGGGTGGAGGACTATGGAGCTGGATCCTCAGAGCTTTCGGACAAGGATGCCGAGAAGCATGGGCTGCCCAAGAGCCTTGGACTGCTTGAGATCTTTCAGTTTGTTGCCAAGTGATATGCTGCGTGATCGGTTCTGCATACAGCCCCTCCGTGCGCAATTCCCAGGGAGACCTTTCGAAATGGTCGCCCCGAAGGCTGGGGTGAAGGCCGCATCTGTATCTCTGATGATCTGACTGATATTGGCTCTGCATTCGACCGCGCTGCCGCGGTTCACCCTCGGACGCAACTGCCGCTGGGGGTGGGCTGCCGCTGGGAGCGCCAGGCCCTGGACGGCATGGAGTTCCCCGTCTATGCCTTCTTCATGCCCTGAGCCGTGCGAAGCAGGGATCAGGGCAGGGCATGGACGCGGAGACCGATGTTGTGTGATTCGTCTCTACCATTTCTTCGTTGTTTTGGTTGATGAATGTCTGTCAGGGCTAGGGCCTGCAGCGCTCCACCTCGAATCTAGAACCTGGAAGATCTCTGATTTGAGCAGCAGAGTTGCTGCGGCAAGTCGCCTGGACAAGGCCTCCAAAGCTGCTACAAGTAAGGCAAGAGGTTCGACGTCTCACCATGCACGTCCAGACTTGCCGCAGAAGTCAGAATTCCATCCTCGCTTACTCTATCCATACATCAGCACAATTCAGCACAGCTGTCGTAGTTCGAAGCCTGCACATGCCTGCTTGGATCGGCCACGAAGCATCCAAGAACTGACTAGAGCACGTCCTTCCGCGATCATCCGCAAGGAGTCGTATAGAAGGGATGACCACTGGAATTCTTCAGGAAAAGTTGGCTTCACCAGGTCCATCCAGGCATGTCTGCAGCACCTAAGATGAGATGTTCGGCTTCAGTGTCAACGTTCAGCCGCAGCACCTGAGTACGCGTACCGGACACAGCAACTCCCTCAAAAGAGGGAGGTTACGGCTCAGCATGAGGGCCCAGATTGCAGGTGTATGGCATCTTCTAGTGACCCCAAATCCTATAAACCCTAAACCCTAAATCCTGGGCTCTAAACCCTTAACATCAAAAACCAACTCAAACCGATGAAGTGCGTAACCTTCAGCCCTAAGATCTGGGCCCGCAATCCGCGAGAATGCCTCATCAGCCCGAAGGCCAAAAGAATTGACTTTCGTCTTGTCCTGGCGCCCCCCAGCCACCAACTCCAGGAGGGGGTTTTAGAGTTTAGAGCAGAGAGTTCAGGGTTTAGGGTTTAGGGTGCTTCCGCAGGTCCAGAGCGTCAGAAGGAGGTATGGATTGGCTTTGTGGAACTCTGCTCTGCACCTGAGAGCCAACAAGCCTCGGCCCCGAGCAGCCCTGCCTCCCGATTCTCGCTGGACCAAGAACTTGGATGTCCGGCCATACCTCCTAAACCCCAAACCTTAAACCGCGCACCCAAGAGTTTACATCTGATGAATCTATCCCCGAGCATCCTCAACATCCCGCGACCTCCAAAATCCTCACCCTTCGCGTACATCGATTTCCTCCGTATCCCCAACCTTTTTGCGAAACCCATCCTTGGACTCCTTTATGCCCCCAAAATACTGGATCCAGAACAGAACAGCTAGGTTGCTTTTAGGGAACTTAAATTACCATCATGGGTATGTATATATATATATGTATATTATAGTAATTAATAGGGTTTCCCCCCAATATAGTATCGTCAATCAAGTTCCTCAACAGCGACCCAGAAAATGTAAGATCCAAAACAGAAACAGGGTTGCGCGAAGCGCTGTCCTCTACGCCTCCAAAGCTTGGCTGGACTCAGAAGAGAAGCTCCCCTAAACCCTAAGCCCCAAATCCAAAGCCTTCTAAGCCCTAAACCCCAAATCCTAAACCCTAAATCTTAAAACCCCAAACGCTACACCCTAAGCCCCAAACCCCTAAGCCTAAACCCCAAAAAGTTCAGATCTGGAGTTCAATGCCTCGAGCCCACCGGCTTCCCAGGTGCCTTCAGGCTGGCTTTTCACGTCCCAAGCCCAGGGGTCTCAAAGTCCGGCTTCGGAACGGCAGAGTGCCAGGTTAAGGGTTTAGGGTTTAGAGGGTGTAAAGGGTTTAGAGGGGTTTACAGTGTTTAGGATTTAGGGTTTAAGGTTTAATATTGGGTATTCCTAGTGGAAGGGAAGGAAAAAGGGGGTTAGGGAGCCATAGGGGCACATGCTTCCAATCTCAGACCTTTGCGGAAGCGTTTGAGAAGCTCCAAGCCTGGAATTTCACGATGGAATTCAAATAAATCACATGCCTCAGATCAAACAGAAAAGCAATAGCAAGACAAGAAGTATCGACGGGTATGGCGCCAGGCGGGGAAGGCCCAGACAATTCACGAGGCCAGCTCCTCGCATTCTGTGCTGTTGTCTACGGCAACAAGGCCTATAAACAAACGGCCCACAGGGCTCTGCAAGAGTGCGGTCACGTCCCACGTGAGAGCCCAACTTGGATAAGGCCATCATGTGGCTTCCGTTTGAGTTTTGTCAGAGCCAGCTTGGAAGTAGCTTACAATTTCACGTCTTTGGCTTCCTCTGCGTAGGCAGATGCAGCACCCCAACTGTCAACCCCCAGCTTGAGACCTACACCTGAAAGTACAACTTGCTTAGCCAGTACAAGAATCCAAACCTTGTTGGGCTTCCTTTCTAGGTCCCTACAATAAAGTTTGATTTTTGTGTAGCCCTGGTCATGGGGAAGAAAGGCAATCCCCCCCCAGACAAAAAAATTGAAGTCGAGTCAAGAAGAAGACTCCAAGCTGCTTCAGCTCTGCTCAGTCACTTAGCCTCCATCCCAGAATCTAGACATGGTAGTTTCTCTTAAGGGGACCGGTCAGGGGGACTGAGTAAGTAGGCTATCAAGCCCTATAATCCATATAGTAGCGCTAGCTATCAGCATTCTTAACCCACTTATTGATTTCCCCTGACCCTCCAAGTAGACACGTCCAGACCTGGCCCAAAGCCCCTGGATTTCATGGCTTTGGCCTACAATAAAGGCTGGCCATCAAGGCCCTAAGCCCTAAACCCTAAACCCGCCCCTCAGGGTCCTTAGGCTCTGAAGCTGTAAGTCGTATACATCACCTTCAAGTCTGAGCCATTCTCTCTGAATGCTCGAAGCCCCAGCTCTGCAAGCCGAACCCAGCAGCCAGTTGTGGCCTTGGAATTTCCGAGCTTCAGAGCCCTCGGGAGTTTGCCAACCCATCTCTGGGCCAGGGCTTATCTCTACCGGAACTAAAGGACCACTCTCTGTAGCGCAGGGATCCGCAGTTCTGAGACATTTACGACGTAGCAAACCTGGAGCGTCAAGCTGCGGACGTGTCAGATGTTGAGAGCTGTCGGGGTTCTAGGCGCGTGTACGATTACTATACAAGCTAGAGTCTAAATTCCTTAAAGAGGTTTACATAGGGTATTATATGGTATTATATAGGCTGTATATAGGGGAGTGGCTCAGGGGTTGGCATGGGGGATACTTGGAGTGTAGACTATAGCTCATATGGCTTCTCAGAATTATTCACTCACTTACTAAGTCCCCCTGACCCTCTTAGTAGGGGTTCTGGACGTCAGCGGTTCGCAGCCAAATCCCACATTCTCTTCAATGATGCAAGTGCCAGGTCAAAGATGCTGGCATTCTGCTGTTCTACAGCTCTGTAAGCGTGGTCCTCAGTGGGTGAACCACGGTAGGAAGTTTGGGGGATGGAGTTTTGGAATCCTAGCTTGAGGGTGTGTAAATAGCCATGAGCGGCCACTCTGCCACGATTGCCAGGTACTCAGCAGTCCGTGCAGCTTGTGCCAGTATGGTAGGGGTTTGCATAGATGCTCACGGTCTAGTGAAGGCTGGCAGGAGTCTCGTTGAGGACTAGGAGACATGTTGGAAGGGGAACTCCAAACCCAAGAGTACCAGACAAGGGTAGTTGTAAGGCTTGCAGGGATACCTGGACCCTCCAACTACCCTCTTTTTAGACCTAAGTACCATGATTTGACTCTCCATTATGGGGGATAAGACCCCTAAAGCCCACATAGCGCCTGTAGCCTAATAAGGGAGCTAGGAGGGTCCTGGTACCTAGCTGTTAAACTGGAGTGTTGCGGCCTGAAGTCTTTCAAAAGTTCCGGGCCGGAAAAAGTATCCTCAAAGGGTATGACCTGGACCTCCAACAAAGTCTGCAGAATAATGGCCTCCTGGGCTAATTTTGGATGTTTGGGGCCAGGTTGATAAACTACCTATGATGCGAGGTCCCGGTAGGCTCATGTTTTGTAAGACTTCAAGGGATGAGCTGCATTTGCCTGGAAACTCGCAAGTGCTGGAGAGAAATTGGGCTGGCGAGGTGTCATCCCCTCTCAGAACTTTCGTAGGAGAAGGCCGTTGTGCAGTCCTCCGGCACTTGTGGCCCTTGGCTCAAAGCAAAGATTGGCAGTACCGCCTATCACAAGCAATATTCACAACATATATCCCCGCACCGCAAAACGCAAGAGTGACAATGCCAGGCATCGCAGCAAGAAATTTCGAAAATTGATCGGCCTTGATCTCGTGGGGGGCCCATACTGTCCAGACGCATGTCTATAGAACACCTACATAGCCAAAAAATACAAAAAGTTCAGTTGGCCAGCAGTTTCGAAACTTCATCTGCGTGCATCGCGTAGGGGCCCCATATGTTTTAAAGACACATGTCTATACAGAAGGTCCCAACAGGCCAGGTGGGCCCGGGGGCCTGAGCATCCAAAACCAGAACCCGGCGTGAGACGGAGCACATGCCTGGCAAAGCAGAGGATAGCAGAGGCGGAGACGTGCGGAGTCTTTGCGAGTGGTTTTGGGGTCGGCTTTAGGGGTTTTCCGATGAAACCCTCAAGAGAGGAATAGCATTAAGTCATGAAGCTTCAGAGTTCAGACTTCAGTACCGCAGCGGTAAGACGGGCGATGCCGGCCATGTTTCACCCCCATGGTGGCCGGGACTCCTTTCAGTGAGCTCCCAAACCCGAGTCTGCGAGCCTGCCACAACTGGCAAATTCTGCCCCACGGGCGCTTCTCTGGCCCGAGGAGGTTGGAGGGGGAGGGCAGAGTTCTCATCCTGAATTTTGCTCATCATATTCTTTGTCTTCGACGTAATCATTACTAGTTACTAGTAAGTGTTGCAGATTTGAAGCCCTACATGCCTATGTTCAACCATTCGCAGTTTCGTTTGGATCGTGCCAGTTTTTGTCAGAAAGGCATTGATGTCATTCTTTGCTTCTTACTCGCTTCATTGGCTGCTTCTGCTGCTTGCGGCATTTCAGTTGTCACTTTTGTTCATTTTAGTTACTGGTCCTTAAAGGAGAGTGGGGGAGCGGATCCCTATCATAATGCCCATGCAATCCCCACATATGTAGCTCTATAATGGCACCTATCTTCACTCCCCCCCACTTCCACTCTGTAAGCACCAGTAGGCTTATTCTCGCTGCTGGCCTTGGCCTCGACGATCTTATGATCTCTGCCAATAAAATCAACCCATCAATCAGCCCAATCACTCAATCTATCATTCAGTCAGTCAATCAATCAAGTTCACCCACACATTCCTGATGAGGACGATTATGATGATGATGGGGTTCATCGTCATCCCTCAATTTCACCATGCGTGCTCCTTTTGTCTGAGCGTCGAGTGATGCTGTGGTAAGGATCATGGCTATCTGGATGGTTGTCAGCATTGGTACAGTACATATGTGGCCACCTATCACATGTGAGTCCTCTGCACATGAAGCTGAGACATCCCGGGCCCACTTGTTGTGCACCGGGAAGCGGAGTGGCGCATCTAGTGTAAAGATAGATCTATTCTCCTGCCTTCCATGCGCAGGGCAAACAGAGAGAAGTAATCAGGGGTTTGCTAAACAAGTTGTACTTCCTCCCAAAGCCAGGCAAACCTTGACCTGGAATTTCTCAAAGTTTAGCCCATATGCTCAACCCTAAACCTTCAGGTTTAAATATTAACCTATTAACCCCAAACTTATGGAAGGCCCAGACCGCCATGGACACAAGCCAGGCCCAGCGGTGGACATTGGGGGTCCAGGGATGAGGGTCCAGGGTTGCAGCTGTGGATTTCAATTTTTTGGGGGAGCCGGGGGAGGGGGGGGGGGAGCGGCTTGTATTGTTGGGCGTTATGCGGATGTGCAGCTGTCAGATTTCGGTATTTTGGAGTTCTGGAGCCAGGCAGCCTGGGGCACAGAAGAAGCTTCGGTGTAAGGCTTTTAGGCTTTCAGGTGGGTGATGGTGGGTGGGCTCCGGTGCACAGACTTGATGCTGAGAGAATTCTGGGGTTAGAAAAGTTTTAAAAGCCCCCCATGCTCACTCTCCAGTTCAAAGCGTGCAGTGTGCGTCGTACTTCAAGACCTGGACGTGCTGAAAGTCATCCCTAAACCCTATAAACGTAAACCCTAAACCCTAAGCCTTGAGTATACTACGCTGGCCCGTTTGTATTTCCCCTTTTTATGCCGAAGGGCCCCCGAGTCCGAAACTCCCATGCTTCTGAGACGGCCCAACTTGTTCCAGGATCCTTCTCCCCTCGGAGTTCAGGGTTTGCTGAATATGCCGGATGTTGGGCTTGCGAGGGGCTTACGGTGTGATGGGTTTTGTGGTTCACTTCATGGGTTTGGGGTTCGATGACTGTAGGGTTTTTGTGCTGCGGTCTGGAAGGGTCGGAGAGCTGTTGGGAGTGAATGGTTCGGTTCATTTCATGCAAAGTATGGCATTGCCTGTGTGTTTGTTTTCGTGATAGCTGAAGTGAGTCTGCTACCACGAGCCTCCACACTTCTGAACCGGGCCTTGGAAAGAAGTAGCGGTAGCATTGGTCATGGAGGACTGCTTTGCGTTGCATGGGTACGGGCAAAGGAGGATCTCCGCAAGTCCCACCCCCGGAATTCACGCTACAGGATCCTAAAACAAAAGCCCTAATCCTGAACTCCCAAACAATCCCTCTGGCTGGACTCACGTGGGCTCCCCTAATTTGTTACGAAGTCCCATAAACCTAGAGTTTTGGGTTTGAATAGCACCCCAGTCGTGCCGTCTTACTAGAGGCCCAATGGTCAAGGGCGTTCCATATGCTTCTGACTCCCAGCGCAGCTAGGCTGGATTGCCCTTGGGGACACTGAGTAGAGCTACCCTAGTTCCTATAAACCCTAAACTCTGAACCCTATGATCCCTTCTTCTCGCATTTTGATATTTAGCCTATTTCTTTGACCCTAAAAACTCTGCGCCCTTCTTCCCACATTTTGCGGGCTCAGGAGCTACAGGCAGCCGGCAAGATGAGCACGCTCCCGAGCCAAGTTCCTTCGCACCCGCAGGCCAGGGCATCCTTCGAAGCATCTTTCGCTCATTGTAGGGATTTTCCTGAAAAATTCCATCATATCCGGGGGAGGAGTGGGGGAGCAGGAATCCCATCAAATCTGGGAGATTGAGTAGGGGCATGTATGTCAGTTCCCTGGGCAACAGTGTCAAAGGCAACCTGGTCATGGCTACTAGTGGCTGAGAGTTTCTCGCTTCTCGTGGTCGAGTGTTTGGTCCATTGGTTGAGGGTTTCGGATGTTTCTCCTCCCATTTTGTGGTGAGGTTGGGGTCTGTGATGCAGGAGTCAGTATAGTAACTATTCATTTCTCGCATCACAAAGAATGAGCAATTCTGCTTGCCCTGGCCAGTTGTGCACTGTCCACATGTGTGGGCTGAGCTCAAAGTGTTTCGTGTTGATGTAGCCAGGCAGAAGCCGCAGTACAACCTAGCACAAACCGTCAGGCATCTCGAAGCGCTGCGAATGTTAAATGCCGAGAGCAGCTGCACTGCTCTTTGCTGCTGAAGCTTTAGATGATTAGATGTCACAAGCCCAAAACCCTTAAACAACCAGCCGTTCCCATAGCCCAGCAGACATGGGCTTCTTGTCGCAGACTGCCGGGGCTGAAGCGGCTGACGATGCTGCCGGTGGAGATCTCTTGCGAGCGGCGGCGCAGGCAGGGCATGTGGCCATCAAAGGGGATGTTAGCTTCTTGACAAAATCTCTGAGAAACTCCTCGTGGCTCTACCTTCAGGCCCCTAGAACGATGTGCGTCTTTATGCTCATGTCCGCCGATTGGTTGGCACCTGCTTGACACCGGCTTATGAAACTTATGTGTGAAGCTTGAAGGCGCCTGTGACATGCCCCTGTGCACGGCTACTGTATGTGGGCCAACGTGTTACATCCACCTATGTCACCTAGAGTCTAGAGCCCAGAAGTTCGAAATGGGTGCCGGGCTTCTGCGTCACAGCGCCAGCACAGGTCCGAACCAATCAACTCCATTCCCTGCGAGGTGCCTGCTGCAGCTGAGAGCGCCCATGAAGGCACAGCCGCGACAGTGGCAGGACCTTGGGATCAAAAGCAACTTGAGAGGAAGCTGGTGTGTCACGTGTTTGGGATGTACCAGGGCTGCCTCTAGTTGTGTTTTGACTTTGGCATCTAGAGCCTACGGAAAACTATTGCCAGAATACTACTAGCCGTATGACAGCAACCTGATCCGCAAAAATAGTCGTAATAAAGGAAGTATAGCCTTGAATGATCGCATCAGTACCCCTGTGTAACCTTATATAAGCCTTATATAGCCATTCCTATTATACGCGACATTGCCCCTATCTAAACCTTGAGCCCCATACCCTAAACCCCAAACCCAAACAACCCCTTCTTTGCTGTTGGCTTTCCCAGAGTCTGACTAGGCCCAGATGGCGAAGCCCCCGGCGAGAACGGAGACCCCGAAGCTGAAGCATCAGCCGGCAGACAGCAGGCAAGATCTTGGGATTCGGGGCTAGGGGAGGCTGCGTAGGGTACATGTATGTAGGGGTTGTGGAGGTGTAATTTAGGGTGATGTAGGTGTTACATAGGGATTGTGTAGGGGTCAGGGATATATTGATTCAATGAGGGAGAAACCAGTGGAGAAGAACATGGAAATGGCATGCAAAATGGAGTTTTCTGAAGTCTGAAGCGTCAGACGAGAGACAAGAGGCGAGACTCCCCTCAGAGCATGTCTTCCCCAACATATATGATGCTATTACACTGGGGGGCTTATCTTTAGGGTCTGGGTGGCTGTTTTGATATAGGTTGTCATTGTTCTTTTGATAGGGGCGCGAGGCGGGATGGGATAAAGGGATGTTTGGTCTGGCCTCTTAGGCATGTATGAAAGGCACCCGGACAGGTTTCACACTGCCTTGTCAAATGTGGTAAATACTGGGAGGCGATGAGTGCCTCAGCTGTGGGCCCCAGCGCGCCACCAGGCTTGGGCAAGATTCAAGGGTTGGGGTTCCGGGTAGCAGAGGGATTGAACCCAAGGAAAGCCTATGAAGCGTGGAGGAGCTTTGAGGAAAAGTGAAATACGCGCAAGGTGCGTTGCTGAGGAGCTGAACCCCCTAACCTGGACTCCCAAACTCTGAAGCCCCCCTATAATCCCTACAAAATCCCTATAGTCCCTATAGTTTCCATTTTCATTTCCATTATCCCTATTTAATCCTCTATATATATATACACACACCCCATAACCACTATATAGTCCCTAGGGGTTAGGATGTACAACCCCGATTACCACAACAGCCATGTGCGGAAGCAGACAAGTTCAGACTCCCGGATGAGGGGTCTACTGCCTGCCTCGTCTTAGAGAAAGTGGTGCAACTCCCTGTATACCTTATAATCCCTGTGTAACCCCTATATACTTACTGCAATCCCTGTAGTTTCCCTTGTCTTTTCCAGTCCCAGCTAACCCTATATACCCCGTGGCAGGTCGCCAGGCGCTAGAGCCCGGACGTCCTCGGACCCGCAAAGTTGAGGCACGCCGTTTTGAGTTTCATTGCATGGCAAGGGTTTCTCCGCTTGGACCTTGGAGTCAAAGGTTTCTCCACTTGCTTGGACCTTGGAGTCATCCTATATCTTCAATTTCAGCTACTTGCGTAGTAGTCGTTTGCGTGAGCATAGCTGTAGTGGTGGTTGACTTCTCAATGTGAATCTCCATGTGAGCAGAGCTGCGCAAAACCCTACAGCCAAAACCCAAAGCCCTAAACCCTAAACCCGTCCCAGAAAAAAAGCCTGAACCCTCAACTCAAAACCCTAAGAGCTTTCCTTTTTTTACAAGCCTGGGTCACGTCTGCACAGTGAATAGGACTTCTTGCAGAGTGGCAGAAATACATACGACCAAACTAGACCAGGGGTACAGACGAGAATCCCAGCATAGCAGCCCGGCATCCTTCCCTCAAGCGTGCAGTGGCAAAGGCATCCGCCTTATCATAAAAAAAGTTTCCCAGCAACCCAAGGATGTTGTCTCCCTCGTTGTCCTGTTTTCCTTCCCGCCTGCACCCTCCAAACCGTTAACCCAAAACCCTAAACCCCAAACCCAAAACCCCTTTGAACTTCAAACCTGAAACCCCAAACCCTAAACCCCAAACTCCCTCCTCCTCCCTCCTCCTGGCTCTTGCAGTCCCTTCCCGGAAGCTGTAGAAAACCTCGGATCCAGGCGCGGGGACCACTGGGCTTCTTTCTGAAGTGGAGATGTCTGGGGAGATGTTTGCGGAAGCCCAGTGAAGCAGGTGCGCTCTGAGAATATCATGAAGGGTTGCAAATGGACCCTGCATGTACTAGATACTGTAATTGCAACGCATGCAAGTTGCTTGGAAAAGCAGTAAGAGTTAAAGATGACGAGACAATCGAAATATGAACAATACTAACAGGAAGAATAGTTATCAATAGTAATGATATTCATCGCAATAATCATAACCATCCATGTTTCTCAAGAAATCTTTAGCCGGAATGTTGCTTATGTTAAGGCTTCTACATTTGTTGTTGGGTGGTTTCGATAGGGCCTTGAAAGGGTACTCCTGGCTATCTGGGTACCGCAACTCTGGGGTTCGGGCTTAATCAGGCCAGAATGCCTCTGCGCCGAGTGAGATGGGAAGCCTGGATCTAATGGCCGGCGGAGATGAGGCGAGATGTTGAGATCTGTCGAGCTTCTTCCTGGCTGTTAGCAGGTTGATATGAGAATAGGTTGTATAGGGATTATCTTTTCTTATTCCCTACTAAAGCCAATAACGTTTTGGAAGCTTCTTGGGGAGGCAAGACTGTGTAGCACTGGGAAGACTGCTGCGAGGCGCTGTCGACTCCAGCAGCTGCAGGGCGCACCTCCGAAGGTTCTGGCTGGCTTCGGTTGAAGAAGTGTGCAGATGACAGGGATCCTGTGGTAGAGATGGGTAGACGGTTTCACGTCTGGTGGCTGGCTTCGGTGCAGAAATCCTAAACCAGGCCTAGACCTTAAGCCCTAAACCCCAAGCCCTAATCCCTAAACCTTTGAGGGGACACGGAGGCAAAGAGAAGCGTCAGGTTGAAACTACCCTTGCCTCGGGTAGGTGAGGTTGCAGGAGGGGAGGCGAGCTAAGAGCCTCGCTGCAGCGCAGGTTCAGGGTTTGGGGCTTCGCGATCTGTAGCATCAATCACCTAAACTTTTATGGGCTTTTATGGGTTCTACCACTAACTTTGAGGTAATTATTCTTAATCTAAACAGTATAGGAAAGGGGGGGTTACTGATGTGCTTCAGCACTGATGGCAGGCCGCCAGCCACTGGAGCCCCGGGTGCCGCAGCCCAGCGAGGCATCGGCACGCAGCTTGCACGGTCATCATCACCTGCCCTTGGTTAGCCGACAGAGGAAACTCCAACATCTTTATCTTTGGGACTCTAAGGGGTACGAAATGCGGGCAATCCATGCAGGGCATGCTCAACTACATGCCATGCCATGTACTTGTCACAAGAGCCTGCATCACTACAGTCCCGAAACTCTGAGTTGCTCAGCGTGCAACTAAGATCCGAGTCACTTTTTCGCCCCGCGAGGTGCATGAGGCCATGGACAGCATCCACAGAGGCATCTCGTCTTAACCCTTTGATGCCGGTGCTATTCATGATTCGGATACTGTCTTCCGCGCATGGCACATGTCAAATTGATCCCTGCCTTTTCTGTCGAATTTGGGATTCGAAGCCCCGGGTTGCTCTTTCTGGAGCAGGCCGCGATGGGCCGGCACCAAGCGAGATGGGAGGCCCACATCCACCAGCGGGCGCAAACAAGGCGAGAGATTTGGTGCTGCGGGCCGTTCAGGTTGAGGAGCCTCCTTTGTGCCAGTGTGGGTCGAAAGAGGCTTTGCGGGTTGGCAGGGCTGTGTGGCGGTGGATTGAGTCCTGTAAGGCGCATTTGACGGCGGCAGCTGCAGGGCGTATCTCTGAAGGCTGGGGCGTTTTCTGGTGGCAAGCTGATGACGTCTAGGTCTAGGGTTTCGGGACTGGAGGCTCACCAGTTCACGTGGAGTCTTCAAATTCAATTGTTCAGAGTCTAAGAATCCTGATGATGCCTGGTACAACTCTTAGACACCAATTCGACGTCTTCACAGATGAGGCTGTAGGCGGCACACACCATGTGGAGGCTGAACATCAGATTCCGGCAGGATCTCTTTAGCAGACTAAGGCTGCATAGCTTTTCTTTTTGGCTGAGGTTCGTCTAGGGTGTAGCAGGCTTGCCAGAAAGAATTTACTACGGAGCATGGATGCGAATCGAAGCCTTGCGCTGGGCGCGTCCTGATCGAGCAGGAGTGTGGATGACAATTTTTTTCATAAGGGGGAGTTGAGAGCTGTGTCCTGGACCCAAGACGATAAAGGGCTGGTAGAGGATTCGGTTGTTTAGTGATAGCCGTTGGGATTGGCAGGCAGCCATCCACTGGAGCCCCGAGATCTCCATTCTGCCGAGGATGAGGCGCGTGGGTTGTGGGCTTCGGGGATGCGAGCTCCGGGAAACCAGGGCTGCCGCTTCTCCAGAACCGTCCACATAAACTTGGATCGTCATGCAAGTTAAATCCAAGCCGCGCCTGTGGCATGGAGTCCTTGCATGATCTGCCCTGAAGTTCTGACACATGAAGAGCTGTGCCAGACTTTCAACCGCTGGCTTGTGTGGTCCTAGATTCTCCCCGCTTGGCTCTACTTGCCCTTGGGAAGTGCAGGTGACGGGAGCTGGCCACAAAGGCATGACTCTGAGAAACTGCATGGAAGTACGCACTGCAGTAGTTGCTGCTAGATATTGATCGTGCTTTGCATGCCCAATGTGCAGCTGGGCGTGGTGACATTGATCCGGGTTGTCCTGGAGTTGCGACTCATGCCAAGCAGGCCAAGATGCTCCAACGCCTGTGGAGACCGAGGGAGAGCAGGCGGAATCATCTCCTGTTTCCCGATTCCTCGAGAGCTCATCTCCGATCTGTGTTGCAGTCCTCAGAGGGAGTTACGAGCAGGAGAGGGGCAGGCTGCAAAGCTTACGTGGAGCTCGTCAGTTTTCCTGTTGGGAGGACAGAGCTCTTTGGATCCACGTCTTACTCATTTGACTCGCAGTCTGGGAGTCTTGGAGAGCTCCGGGGTTGAAGGCTTTGAAGCGTGATGGTGCGAAGCAGGATGGACAGCCGCAAAAGCTCTCACATCTTTTAGCTACAAAATCCTATGGCAGTCGTAGATCCCTTGGCTGAACAGTTCCATAGCCATCACACTCGGCCAGTCCCTGTGAACGCCTGTGCCATAGGGTCACTGCGCATGTGCCCCGTCGTGCCTGCAGGGGTTGCGTGCCATGTTTGAGGGACGGCTTGTTTGTTGGTGATCGATTTTATAGACGAGTGACAGGCGAACGAAGCGATAGAAGACGGCCATGGAGGCATCGCGCCCAAAGTATAGCGCGTGTTTGACTTCATAGCATCCTATGTCTATCTGGTGCCTCATGAGGGCTGTTCGTGCTGTGCATGATACTTCTCGCTTGCCATCGCACTGAAACACCAAAGATAGCTGCGTTCTATGGTGATCCCTGGCCGCAGGACCAAAAGAATTGGATGGCAGCGAGAACGGAGCGCCGCAGCAGTCAGCAAGCCGGCACGAGGCCTGGAAATGAACCGCCAGGTTTGGATGAAATCTGAAAGGGGTGTACAGGGAGTGAGCGGCAGGCTCTCTAAAGTACAACCAGAGAATTGTCAGGTTGCCCAGAGACCTGTCACGCTGAAGAGTAGATTTCTTGTGTCTTCGCTGTGCAGCCAAGCTTTGAACTTTAGCCCCTGCGAGGTGCTTGAGGCCACGGACAGCATCCACAGAGGCATCTCCTCTTAGCCCTTTTGGGAAGCTGGCGCTACTGATGGTTGGAGTGCTCCATTGAGCAAACTGCGCGAGTCAGGTTGATATGCGTTTTTTTTTCAGTCGAAACTGGGATCTGAAGTGCGGGCTGTTTCGAGCAGGCCCCGAAGGACTGGCGCCAAGCGAGAGGGGAGGCCCCCGTCCACCGGTAGGCGAAAACGAGGCGAGCTTTTGGGCTGAGGGCCGTTCAGGTTGAGGAGCCTCCCTCCCTTTCGCACACGTGGGCTTGACGGAGTAAGGAGTTTTGCGATGCGGCGAAGCTGTGGGAAGATGGCTGTGAGGCGCAGTTGACTCCAGCAGCTGCCGGGCGCGTCTCCGAAGGCTGTGGTTGGTGCTGATGGCAAGACTTCATTGGGTTGTAGTTGGGTCGAGGCTGGTACAGGGTTTCAGGCCCGGAGGCTCGACGGTTTGAATGGAGGCTTCAAAGAGGGTTTAGTCGACGAATCCTGGTACATCCTGCACTCTACCAGGCTGCAATTCTGAGACACTGAGCTGTGTCATATCGTGCCAATCTTGAGAGACTGGAAAGGAAGGGAGGCTCTGAAGTCTCTCCATGTTTACAATTCTGTTGTACATACGGTTTCTTCGGTTGCACTCGTAGCATGTGCTTTTTGCAGGTTCTCAGTCTCATGTTGGTACGGGAGAATCTCCTGGGCACAAGCTATTTTGACATTTTCTAGTTGGCAGCTTGGGATACGGTTTTGATACTGTTCTAAATAAGTTTGCCCTCGCCTAAACCGTAGAAGCCTCAACCCTAGACGGGGCCTGCAAGCTACCACGTGCGCAGTTTGGCTTGAGCATCTGGGTTGCTGGTAAGGAACTTAATTCAAGTTACTAGAACAAGAAAACCTTGCTATTTTTCTATCAATACTTTTTCTATATATCCATTCGACGGTAACTCACTTTGAATACCTTAACAGCAACTCAGCCATGGATGTGTTGGGCGAAGGGCCGAGCGAGGAGGAGTGGAGATAAAATCCACGCTGGCTAAACATGAATTAAGTTGCCGAAATGGGCAGAGATTAATTATTATGGTTTCCCCAATATAGTAACTGAAACTAAGTTCCTTAACAGCGACCCAGTAAAGGGGCAACTTGGGAAGCATGTCCTGGACCCAAAACCATGACTTACTGGTGGTTAGTAGGGAATAGGGGAATAAAGTCCCTACATAATATACTCCCCTTTTCCCTGCTATCCTTCAGTAAGATGATTGGTGCGTTTGGAGATTGTCACCTAAAACAGACAATGGCATGACAAAATCGCGGAGAGGCTGAGTTTGTGGAGGGTTCAGCTGTTCGGGGGAAGCAGTTGGGATCGGCAGGCAGTCATCTGCTGGAGCCCCGAGATCTCCAGCCTGGCGAGAACGAGGCGCCTGTGTTGTGCCCGTGGCGCAGAATCCTTGCATGATCTGCCCTGAAGTTCTCACACAAATGAAGACGAGCGGCGCTACACGCTTGCAACCGCTGGCTTGTGTGGTGCTAGATCCCAACTGCTTGGCTCTCCTTGCCCCTGGGAAGTGCAGGCGAAAGAAGCTGGACAGCAAGGCGTGGCTCCGAGTGTCTGAGGATGGTGCAATTGTGAGACCTCATACTAGAAGCCCGCGCTGCGGTAGTTGCTGCTAGGTATTGATCATGCCTGCAAGCCCAAAAAACAGCTGTTCGCAGTGGCTTTGATCCGGGTTTCCCTCTAGTTGCCGTCCACCCCAAGCAGGCCCAGAGGCTTCAGCGCCTGCGGAGATCAAGGGCCCGGAACCACCAGCATGCGGCGAAGAGCAGGCCGGAATCGCGTCCGGCTTGCCGATTCTTTCGGGAGCCCAGCCAGCTGCACAGGAGGCTGAGTACTTCTCTGCCCTGGCCTGAGCCAGCAAACCTTCAGCGAGATGCCGCGGACTGGTAAGCGAAGTGTCAGCAAATGCATTGACGCCACAAGGTAGAGATCCCTGTGGCGAAGCTCTTCGACGGCAAGCTGGGCCTTTCCCTCAACCACAGACTGGAGGTCAGTAAGCTCGAAATTCCTGAGGCAGGGGCTCCAGGATTGTTGAGTTGGAGGATTTTGTGGCGCTCATGCCTTCAAGTCCATTCCTAGACCAAGAGCTGAGTAAACACTACAACCCTTAAAAGATACCTCGGGCCCAGAAGGCCCAGAAGTTTCAAGTGGTGAATGGCGAGATGGTCTTACCGCTGGCTGTGGCCTGCACTTCCTTTTTTCTTCTCAGCAGCTGTGACAGGCCTCGGACTTTGGATGGAGTCCGGGGGATCGGATTGTGGCTCTGAATGGCCAAAGCGTCAGCGATCGTGAGGACGCAGCCTTTTCCAGACAGACATATTGGAATATCCGGGGATGTGTGGGCGCTGTTTTGCTGGGCAGGATTTGTTTTCTCTTCACAGCCATCTGCCTGCAAAGAAGTGTCTGGACAGGAGCTCATGACAGTCTATGCCGCTGCCAAACAGCAGCTTCCCATCCACTTCACCGTGTCACTTAGCCTGAATGATGGATCCATAAGCGGCTAAAACCTATAAACCTTAGTCAAGACAGCTACAGCAGTAGTATGCGCTGCGCTGGAGGAACCGGCCGACCCCTGCAGAGGACATCTTGCTATTGTTCCGCTTGTAGGGATCTTGCGGTATCTACGGTGCCTCAGCTCCCATTGCTTCAAGTATTTTCCCGAGAATCTGGATGCGTTCAAGTGGTGCTGTGCTCAAGCCGTTCGCTTGGCTTGTGGCTTCCACCCAAACACGAGCCTCACATCATGCATCTTAATACGGCCTCGTGATCTTGGGACTGCATGGTCTCGTGGTTCTGTACCGTGCTGCAGGGTGAAGTTGCATCCGTCTGAAAAGCTGGTAGAGCCAGGCAAGCTGGAGAACCGCTTCTTGGTCCCATTGGCATGCAAACGTGAGAGAGCAGTTATTTACTGATCACGGGCTTCCTCGCGAACGGCATCAAACGCACGGAGCATTTGATCCCAAAGCTTCAAGGAACCAAAAGACCACCAGAACGAATCCCCAACCCATCCTGTCCTTCGCATCTGACAGCCTGGCACCCAGAGCCCCCAACTCAGAAAAGGCATAAAGATGGTTGCAGCAAAAGGCTCCTGACGAGACACAATGTTTAAGGCACTCCGTCACAAAAGCTTGCTTCTGAAAACACGATGTGCCCGAGGATGTGCAAGGATCTTGTAGCATGCCTATGAAGAGCTTATGAAGAGAAGTGTATTGCATGAGGTTTCTGGACAGGTGTTTGAGCTATGTCTAGGATCAAAATGCGCTCATATGCGCATCAGCTCGACAGAGCATCACGGCATTCACCATTCGCATAACCCTTATGTTAGTGTCGCAGTGTCGCCCCTTTGTGAGCACAGTCCCTTGTTCAAATTAGCAAGCCTGGCATCGCTTTCGCAGAACCCGCCTCACATCTTACGTCCATTTAGGAGGGGCCCTCGACAACTTTGCTACTTCCAACCCAACAACCCAAGACAAGTAGGGACCAGGACGTGTGGCGGCTTCTTGAACAGTCTCGCTCATGCACCCCAGCATCTGCCTGACATCATCTTTCGAGGAATCCAGCGTAAATCTTCATGCCACAGGCGGGCTCAAACCCGAAGCCCTAACTCTAAATCCTAGACCTGAAGGCCACAGGCGGGCTCCGAAATTTCGGCTTCTCTCTTTGCGAAAGTTAGTGACAGGTCTGCTCCGCTCAAGTTCAGGAAGAAGCGTACTGCTCCGAAAGTTCTTTGCTTTACATTGCTTTCCATTGTGCTCGTGGCTACTGTTGATAAGTTTGCAAAGGTCTGGCAGGGTGTCTATTTGGACAACATGCGCGTTCAGAACGCAATTCGAAAGTCCTGAACCTAGATGTGTTTCAAGGCACACCTGTCCCCCCTCAAGTCTTGATCTGCTCCATTTATGTTTGTGTTTGGTGTGCACCCTCGGGGGAGCACCCCACCCTCGGGGGAATGAGTATCCGTGATTATCGAAAAAGCAGGACTACTTTGGGCGAGGTTT
>CAJNIZ010027091.1:17603-33386 GCA_905231905.1 Symbiodinium pilosum | reverse complement strand
GCACAACATGCCTGGACAAACACAATGTTTAAGCCCCGTGTCAGTGGACAGTTGCTTGTTGCTCCTTCCGCCCACCAAACCCCCACGAATGCTTGGTGCTTGGCTTTCAAAGAGTCTGTCCGGTTGACTGAAAAACTGGTGTCGCGGCAACCACGAAAAGGCCTGCAGCCAGTCACAGTATGAGGCTCGCAACAAGACCAGGGTGTGGCAAGCAGCGTGGAACAGAGGGCCTGCAGGGTTGTGCCCATAGTCACATGCAAGATCTAAAGCAAAGGCTTCAAAACTAAGATACGCTTAGACCAAGTCCAGCCAGATTACTTGAAATCTGTGAGGCTCGCCCCGCACCGCCATACTGTGCACCTGAGAAAGCGCTTCTCACTTCGCAGGAGCGCCGCCGGTTGCTGGAGTGCCTCTGCTGCTGCACATTTGACTGGGAAGCCCAACGGGCCTTCAGGCCGCTGGGAGCCGAAGAGTTGGCGCAAAGCGATTTCAACGAAGCACCCCAAACATGATGACGCCCACGGGTTCGAAGATCCATTTTTGTTTCCCTTAAGAAGTATTGGGGTGAGGGTGCTGCAAGCCGCCAAGCTTTCCCTGGCGGGATGCACCTGCCCATCTCCGCGCCGACAAGGAGCTTGCCCTGGAGGCAGCGGCATGAAAGCGTGATGAATCCTATTTAAACATGCCTACAACAATACAGGCAGACCGCATAAAGCACCCAGTAAACATCAAAGAAATCCATAAACCGTTTGTATTACAGCACCCTGAAGACTGTTGAGTTCACAACCTCGAGGCCGTACGGAAGGATCCTAGAGGTAAAGTCGATAAAGCTTCAGAAAATTGCATTTCCTCTCCAAAAAGAGGCAGGGTAAACAGTTGAGTATCCTATGAACCCTACGAACATGCCTAGAAGCGGTACAAGTCTCATAGAACCTCTGTACAGAGCTTTGTGATCCCCGATGAAGCTGCATGCCACAAGGAGGTGGAGCAGTAGGCCGTGGCATGACAGGGGCATCGAGCTTTGCAAGCCCTGCGAACATCCCATAGTCAAAACCCATAAGCTCTTGACTTGCAATTCCAACAAATCTCCATAAACCCTCATAAAGGCAGATCTTTAAAGACTTTCGAGTTTTGCGGCCTCCACCTGCGCGACCTTGAGGCCCTGAGCTGGCAGCCCGAGCTTCTTAGAAATCCCAGGCTGAGACTTAAGCCCCATGTAATTCCTACAAATCTCCATAACCCCTCTTGGAAATGCCCATTTAAAGACTTTCGGGTTTTGCCGCCCCACCAGCTCGCCCTCGAGGCTCTGCGCTGGCATCCCGAGCTTCTGTGTGCGGCTCACACTGATCTCCAGCAAGACAGATGCTTCCTGCGCGACTGCGTGAAGGCCACCAAATGCTGGTGGCTCCCGCACTTCGCGAAGAACGGCGAGCTGGCAAAGGATGAAGCCTTCATGGCCGAGTGCAAGGCCTCGGCCGGCACTGGCCTGGTCTTTACCTACTACCGGAGCTATTGTTGCTTCGACAAGATGCGAGCGTGGTTCCCGACCGCGGGGGCCTCCGTGCCAGGAGGCCAGGCCTGCTTGCCCGTTTCGGGTCTCACATAGAATTGGGGCGGGGGTGGGGGACTGCTTGTGGAGAAGGCATTTGGTGGCTTTCTGGTAGGAGGTCGCTCCATCCTCCTCCTACCTAGGACTACGTTTTTGCTTTTTTCATGTCGGGCAGCTTTCCGCTTTCTTAAGCTGTGGCGGGCATGCCTCGGGTTTACATAATGTTTATCATATATGTGCATCATCCTTCGTGTACCTTGCGGTGGAAACTATCCAAAACAGCCTGGGCTGCGAAGGGTGCCTGGATGCAGCTGGTGATCTCTCGGGTTCATGGGTCATTTCATGTCTTACCCCACTCTTCTCACACTCAGAATTTCTCACATCGATCATCTTAGAGACCCGCAATAATTTCTTGCACCGACCAACCTGGAAGCGCGTTTCCAGGCAGCTTCAAAGCTTCCGCACAGACCGATATTATCTTTCGAATCAGCCAAAGATTCGAAGGTTCTCTCTGGGTAGGGCTCTCATCATCTCATCCTCACCAGAGCTCTAGGGCGGGTCTGGAGCGATGATTTGTACAGCACCAGGCTGAACTCCTCCTTCCGACAGGGCATTGAAGCGAGACTTTTTTGGGGCTGGAGGCCGCATCATGTGCATCTCTTGCCGCGGCCACGTTCGTGTTGTTGATCAGGCCAGGCCTACGACAAGGTGATGGAAAAGTTGCGATCTCCTTATATGCAGGGGAGCTCCTCGGCTGGTTGGCTTCTGAGTTGAGGGCTTTTCACGCAGGCTTGGGATGCTCTCAGCCCTGCAAAAGCTTCAGGGGATGTTGGGAGTGGTCAGTGGTGCGCGAACTGTTGCGAACGCGTCCTCAGGCACGGCGACCGTCTGGTTCGATGACGAACCCGTTTTCGGACATTCTGCCGCTGACGGCGGCTGGGTGCATCCAAGCACCGACTGCGGCCGAGACGAGGTGCCCGTGCCCCCGGCCGAGTCTCGAGACATGAAATGGCAGTCTCGCGTGGACTCGCGCAGCGCCTCCCTGGTCGGCGGCTCAGAGGGGCGTTGAAGGTCGTGAGATGCTCCCAGGCTTTTGCAAGTGAGTGTCCTTTGATTTGAGAGACTCCGTTGTTTGCCGTGCGCCACTCAGGAGCCCGAGACTGGCGCAAAATACAAATGCCCCTTAGAGAAATGCTGGCAAGATGGGAAGTCTTGGATTGGCAGTTGACAAGCCGCAATGTAATCATTAAACTCAGCAGGGCAACAATGGAGTGGTACAAGCTAAAATTCCTCACTGGCCGCTCTAGCTTGTCCTCGGCCCTTGCTGTTTAGGGGGTTTAGGGTTTGGGGCCTGGGGTTTGCGGAGGGGACGCTGGAAGGTGCTCCCAGTCTTTGATTCCATCTGTCAGGCTAAGTCGGCTCAATGGCAGTCATTCGCCAGTTAAGCCCAGCCGAAGAGAGCTTCATATCCACTTTGATTTCTGCAAGGAATCCTAAGGCTAATTTTGTTAGCTGCATGTTAGGGAAGACACTTGTGGGTCTCAAGAAGGCTTACCGCAACCAGATGTCCTGCGCTCTGGTTTTGAGCGTAAGATTTAGGTGCCCTGTGGTTGCGTGCATTTCAGCGTTCTTGAAGCCTTGACTTTTGGGTGAGTTGGTTTCAGACTCGCTCTGCGAGAAGGCTTCAAAATCGTTTCGGGTCGATGTTCGTTCAGAGATGAAGCTTCCATTGCATTTTGGGGCTGTTGTCTCACCTACGTGTCCAGGGCACGACCCGAATCCCACCGCGGGCTGTTTCTTCAGGAAAGCTGGTGAAACAACAGAAGCAGAGCAGCGGTAGAGCAAGAACCAACACAAAATCAAAAGGGCACCTGTACAACACAGTCCTGTCAGCATATGCTAACCTCTAGCCGAACGAGCCCAGTCTCTATGCTCGAAGAAAACTCAGAACAAAACTTTGGGATTGGGTGAGAGCTGACTTCTTATTCAGCCTTTTTTGGCGCAAGCTCGCCTCCGGTCCTTCCAAAACGGGCTGAGAGGCACGCTCACAAGTGCTGATGACAAACTCAAACTTGGGTTGGCAGGGAGTGCAATCAACTCTGGGGAGTTCTTGATGTAGAGGCAGGGAGGATGCGGGAGCCGGGAACAGACCATCTCCTCTAGACAAACCTCAGTAACTTTAAGGTAATCAGAAGGCATGGCCCAGAAAGGCTTTGAAAAAGCTTGGAAGGCTGTGCTGCCTGTTTGTCTTTGCAGCTTCAGGCGTGCTGCGTTTTGTTCCTACTCGCTTGGGTGTCAACCTTGCGTCAATTTATTGCTGGCGTGCTTCTGGTTTCTTTGAAGTTTAGGGGCTCAGAGTTCTTGGGTAGATGGCTTTCTGACGGCAGGCTCGCAGATGGAGTTGTATCATCCAAGCACTGCTTGCCAGCAGTGCTCAGAGTTTCCGCTGCTGCCCAGGCTGGTGCTGCCACTGGCTCCGGGAGGTACGCCGGCACCATGAGCTTGGCGAAGTCATCTGCTGCGCCGTTTCGAATATTTTCTATCCAGACAATCGGCAATTCTAAAGGCGAGGCGTAGAGCATAAGGGTGGTTCGGCTTTTTAAGGGCTCCGGGGCTCGATGCACGCCCCGGCCTGGTCCGAGCTTGCAGGGGTTTCGGGTTTCGCGTGAAGTGCTGCTTGTGAAGTGATTCGCTCGCGTGGTGCAGCTGAGGACTGGGTGGAGAAGTACGGAGCTGGATCCTCAGAGCTTTCGGACAAGGATGCCGAGAAGCATGGGCTGCCCAAGAGCCTGGGACTGCTTGAGATCTTTCAGTTTGTTGCCATGGCAGCAATAAAATACTGCATGATCAGTTCTGCATACAGCCTCTCTCTGCGCAATTCCAAGGGAGACCTTTCGAAATGGTCGACCCGAAAGCTGGGGCGAAGGGCGGATCCGCACGTCTGGTGGCCCTGAATTCGACCGCGCTGCCCCGGTCCACCCTCGGACGCAACTGCCGCTGGGGGTGGGGTGCCGCTGGGAGCGCCAGGCCCTGGATGGCATGGAGTTCCCCGTCTATGCTTTCTTCATGCCCTGAGCCGTGCGAAGCATGGATCAGGGCAGGGCATGGACTCGGGGACCGATGTTGTGTGATGTGGCTCGAGTATTTCTTAGTTGTTTTAATCGATGCATCTCTGTCAGGGCAAGGGCCTGCAGCGCTCCACCTCGAATTTAAAACCTAGAAGATCTCTGATTTGAGCAGCAGAGTTGCTGCGGCAAGTTGCCTGGACAGAGCCTCCAAAGCTGCTACAAGGCAAGGGGTTCAACGTCTCACCGTGCACGTCCAGACTTGCCGCAGAAATCAGACTTCCATTCTTGCTTACTCTATCCATCCATCAGCACAGCTGTCGTAGTTCGAAGCCTGCACATGCCTGCTTGGATCGGCCACGAAGCATCCAAGAGCACGTCCTTCCGCGATCATCCGCAAGGAGTCGTATAGAAGGGATGACCACTGGAATTCTTCCGGGAAAAGTTGGCTTCACCAGGTCCATCCAGGCATGTCTGCAGCACCTAAGATGAGATGTTCGGCTTCAGTGTCAACATTCAGCCGCAGCACCTGAGTACGCGTACCAGACGTAGCAACTCCCTCAAAAGAGGGAGGTTACGGCTCAGCATGAGGGCCCAGATTGCAGGTGTATGTCATCTTCTGCTGACCCCAAATCCTATAAAGCCTAAACCCTAAATCCTGGACTCTAAACCCTAAACATCAAAAACCAACTCAAACCGATGAAGTACGTAACCTTCAGCCCTAAGATCTGGGCCCGCAATCCGCGAGAATGCCTCATCAGCCCGAAGGCCAAAAGAATTGACTTTCGTCATGTCCTGGCCGCTCCCAGCCACCAACTTCAGGGGGGGTTTAGAGTTTAGAGCATCGGGTTCAGGGTTTAGGGTTTAGGGTGCTTCCGCAGGTTCAGAGCGTCAGAAGGAGGTATGGATTGGCTTTGCGGAACTCTGCTCTGCACCTGAGAGCCAACAAGCCTCGGCCCCGAGCAGCCCTGCCTCCCTATTCTCGCTGGACCAAGCAAAAAGGAAGTGTCAGATGGACTGAGTAAATAATGGAAATGAAAATGGAAGCTATTATAATAGTTAGGATTTAGATATGGAAAAGGAAATGGAACCTACTAGAATATTTTAGGATTAAGATCCTAAACCCCCTAAACCCTAAACCCTAAACCCTAAGATCCTAAACCCTAAACCCTAAGCCGCCTGCTCCCAGATTACACCTGATGAATCTATCCCCGAGCATCCTCAACATCCCATGACCTCCAAAATCCTCACCCTTTGCATACATCAATGTAAAAAATCAGATAAACCCTATAAACCCTATACTAGAAACTGGACCTTCTGCCAAGGCTCTGACAAGGCTGAAGGGCCCGCTGTCCGTGGCAGCTGAGTCTCAACGGCCGGCTTCGGAACCGCAAAAGTCGGCCGCCGAAAAGGTCAGTGGGTTTAGGGTTTAGGGTTTAGGTTGATTACAGGTAGAAAGGGGATACACGCACCCAAGGACCTCCAAGCCAAACTTCGGATTTAGGGTTTCAATGCTGCCCTTTGGCTAGCTGGCGAAGGAAGGAATGGATCCTTAGAGTAGTCCCTATATAAGCCATTATAGCAGTTTCCATGTTTTTTTCCATTCCTTCATCCCTAAACTCTGAACCCTAAACCCTAAACCTTAAGCAAGCTCGGGGAGAATTTATACGTCTGACCTCCTGGGAGTTTATGCTCTAAGTAGTAGCGTCTCCCCTTGCAAGTAATCCCCTTTCCCCGATATAAAACCCCCCCCACACCCCTAAGATACCACATGAATGTCGGGTCCTGATTAGTGTGAGGGGCCCCCCCAATACCCCCCTTCCCTAATTAGCGGGGGGGGGGGCCTCCCCACAATATCTGGACTTTAGGGTTCAAGTAAACTTCTACATAGTCAAGGGGACTCTAGGTGCAAGCCGGTCAACAACTTGGATGCCAGATAATTGGTTGCGCATGGGAGCGTTACAACATGGGTGTACCCAGGGGACACTGAAGGTATCAAGGGGCCATGGCTGGATTACTTGGGTTCGCAGTGAGAGCCGTATAAGAGCCATTTTGAAAACATCCCTGTTCTTGAAACCCTAAACCCTAAACCCTAAACCCTGAAACCCTAAACCTTGAAACCCCAAACCCTAAACCCCTAAACCCTAAACCCATCTACCTGGAAACCCAAACTCTAAACCGCCACGCCAGCTGTGCTGAGCTGGAAAATGGCTTTATCTGATCATGTGTCAAAGAAGCTCTTGGAACTGCCCCGGTCCTCTTACATTCCCCAAACATTGCCGTCTAATTGAATCCATAAATCCAAAATGGAAAGGCCTAAGCCGTCAACCCTAAGCACCAAACATTGAAGCCGAAACCTGAACCGGGGAGACTGCATAGCTTGCCGCGCTGTGTGTGAGACCGCTTTTCTCAAAGCGCATTAGTTGGCAATGTCCAACAACGCAAGCACGAGCCCTTAACAAGAGGGAGCACTGCACGATGACACGGTACTAGGTATTAGGTAGGGGAAAACCAGTTTACAAGCAGGAAATATCTTGTAGTTCCTGAAAATCATTGTTATTGATATCATTCGTGCTTCTTCATCTATCTAGCTAAGGACGGTAGTTGCAAGCTTTGAGAAGAAAGAAAAAACCCTAAACCCTAATCCCCAAACTCTAAACCCTGAACCCTTTAGGCCCTAAGCCCTAGACCACCTTAGGAAGCTTACCCCGGACCCTGCACGTACGCATCTTCAACCCCCCGCCCTCCCACACGAAGCTCTGGAAGTGAAGCTCAACCGCCGAGCCCCAAGTGGTGCGCAGAACCTAAGCTCTAAACCCTTATCTCCTACAAGCTGCAAACCTCAAGCAGTCCTTTACAAAGCCCAAGCCACCTGCGCAAGCGCCATGGAGTGCGAGTTTCCGGAGGATTGGGACGAGGAGGGTGACCTGGAGGAGGCACTTGCGGGATGCCGAAGTTTGGGGTTTGGGGTGGGGGCGGGGCTGGAGGGCCCCGAAACCCTAAACCCTAGGCATGGGTGTAGGGGTAAGAGATGTATGGGTTGGGGGGTTTGGGGTTCAGGGATTCCAGGTTTGAATGTTTGGGGGTTTAGGTTGAAGGTAAGAGAGTTGTTGAAGCTTATGGTCCAGCATTTCGAGTAGTAGATACAAGCTATCAAAGTGCTACACGGGGCTGGCATAGGCTGAATGGATATGTATGTATATATATACACACTTATACATCTCTATATATATATATATATCTCTCTCTCTCTCTCTCTCCATCTCTCTCTCTTCATGGGAAGCAGTAACAATTTATAACTGGGCTTATAACCCTACTTATAACCCCCCTAAATGACCTTACAGGGGTTACCCCACTTATAAGTAGGGTTATAACCCCAGTTTCTAGTTACTAAGACTAAGTTCATGAACCTCCAAGTAGGGTTGAGGGCTCAGGGAGCCCTCCGCCCTAAACCCTAAATGGGTTTAGGGTTTAGGGTGTAGGGTTAACCCTGACCCTAGACCCTTAGCTAGCATCACTTCCCATCCAATATCTGGCCTGTGGCCCCCAAAGGCTTCCCCTACAACCACCCCCAGGCTTCCCCTTGCTTACGGCTATCTATTTAGGGGAGAAGTGGATTTGGGATTTAAATTGGGGATAACTAGGGTTGAGGAAGGCTAATTGAAAGCGGAGCCTTGGAGTAGGAGGGGAAACCATGATGTAAGGGATCGTTTTTTCGTTTTTGGGTAGGCTAAGCCCAAAATCCTGGAGCCCTGATCCTGCGAGTTCTTGCTGTTTCCCTCTTGCCAATGCGAAGCCCTGTAGATCCCAAACCCTGAGCTCTAAACCCTGAAGCGCGGAACCCAAACCCCTAAACTCTAAATGTCAAGCAACTATCAATTTCATTGTCCATTGTCTTCGAAAATCTCCATGAAGGTCATGCACCCCGAAATCCCAAACCCGAAGCCCCGAAACAAGAAGGAGCCGACCTGGGACGAAAGTGCTGAAGTCCAGGACAGGTTGCTTTGGGGTTTGAAGTTTTTCGGTGGTTGTTTTTTTGGTAGTTTTTAGGGCTTTTGGGGTTTAGGGTTTAGGCTTTAGGGCGGAAAGCAGGTATGGATTCGGGTTTAGCATCTGATGAGAGTCTTGGGCTTTGGGGGTTTAGGCTTGAGAGTTCAGAGTTTTGGGTTGAGAGGTCAGGCTTTGAAGAATCTATAAAGAGGATATCTTACCCTAAACCCTAAAATCTAAAACTTGACACCCTAAGCCCTAAACCCTAAACCCACTTGAACTTTACTGTAACTTGGATTTCGACTTAGAGCTTGGGGGCATGGGGTTTAAGGCTTGGTCTTTCAGGGCTCGGCTGCCAGTCTTGGGATTTGGGCTGTACCTGAATGCCCAAAAGAACCCCACCCCTAAACCCTAAACCCTAGGGCTTAGGGCTCAGGGGGTTGGGCCATTTTTTGCTTGTTTTTGTTTTCGGGGACCAGCAGGTAGCGTGTACGGTCCATGCGCATCAAGTACTTATTATGCAAAAGGTTCTCAAGGCGGGAAGCTTAACATAGAAGGAGCCGTGAATTTAGGGTTCAGTGTTTAGGGTTTAGGGTTTAGGGGTTTAGGGTTTAGGGGTTTAGGGGTTTAGGGGTTTAGGGTTTAGGATTTTAGGGCTCAGGGTTCAGGGTTCAACCCTCAACCCTAAACTGTTTTAGTGGTCGGGCTTTAGGGTTCAACCCTAAAGCCTAAGCCCAAAATCTTTAACAGCTTTAGGGTTCAGGCTGTAGGGTTTAGGATTCAGGGTACGAAGTTGTTTTTGGTTAGGGTTCAGGGCTTAGAGATGCCTGGCCTTCTCGCAGTCCCTATCCTCGAACAGCTAGGATTTAGGATTTAGGATCTAGGCTTTAGGGTTTAGGGTTTTGGGCCTAGGATTTAGGGCTTTGGGTTTGGGACACCCAGGGCTTAGGGAGTAGGAATCCACCACCCAGTAGTGGGGACCACAAGGGGTCATTGTAGGTGATTTCAGACCCTATTAAGTCCACATTTCCGGGGCTAATCTTGTAGTTGCGATTGACCTAAACCCTAAACCCTGAACCCGAAACCCTAACCTACAATGTAACCGCGCTAGCCTGTCGGATTCTCAACCAGGAGTTTATCAGCCCTTTCGAAAGGGATACTTGTAGTCCTCTAAGAGCCCCCGTCCAGTTCTTTGGGTTCCTACTTGGAGGGTCAGGGGGACTTAGTAAGTAGGTTAATTGTGGGGATAAGTAGAGTTATTACGTGGGTTGTTGGGGTTATTAACCTACTTACTAAGTCCCCCTGACCCTCCAAGTAGGGTTCCTAAGGGCCCTTTAATTTCTGGAACTTTTTGGGGCCGCTCTCAATCGCACCTGAGCAGGGTGACGCTGCGTCATATGTAGGGGTGTGTTGGAAAAGGGGTTAGGGTTTTGGTTGAGGGGTTGTGGGTAGTGTTCAGGGTTTAAGGCTTAGGATTCAGGGTCTAGGGCTCAGGGTCTAGGAGTTTGATCCCCTTCTACTTAGACAATGCGACCACAGGGACCGTGGCAATCATGCTATGGCGCCTGTAGAAGCCTATGATACCACCATTGGCGAAGGAGTAAAGGACCCTAGTCTGAAACCCTAAAACTCTAAACCCTAAACCCAAAGCCCTAAATCCTAACCCTAAAGCCTAAAACCCTATACCCTAATCCCTAAACCCCGATAACCCAAAGCCTAAAACCATTCGGCCTAGGGTCTCAGGATCCTGTTGCCAGAGCATACGGTTCTGCCGAGCATCCATGCTAATAGTTTTCGTGTTATCCAAGGTTGAAACCATAGGCCCCTAGTAGGGGCCCTTAACACTATATTCCCTATATGTGCCTTAAATGTCCCAAGAATCTCCCTAAAAGGGGCCTAAGGGCCCATATTCGTGGCCCATGATTCTATGCAGCCTGCAGAACAGAGGCAACCCTCTGAAAATCCGGGAAAACATGATTCTTCGGGCCTTCCCCATGTACGCTCTTTGTCTTGAGGGGTAGGCAGTCGGCCTGTTTAGGGTTTCATGGTTTAGGGTGTGGGAAGTCTAGAGTTTATGGTGTAGGGTTTTAAGTTTAGGGTTGCGAATTCAGGGTTCAGGGGCAAGCACACAACCAGATAATCAAGAATCAAGCCATAGACCTCCATTTGAGCTGTAGTCTAAACTCCTTGGAGGGGTTTATATAGGGGAGTATTATAGGGGTTATCAAGGGGGATTTGAGGAGGTCATTTAGACTATAGCTCATGTAATTCTTGACAAACAACCTTTCTAGACCTTCCGAATGCAATAATATCTCCCCACATTTTCAGGCTTTTGGCAAGCACAAACTTTTAGAATAAGAATCCTGGACATAGGTTAGTCACAGGGTCCTTTTTTCGGGGTTCGGATAACACAAGCCGGCAATTACATATTCAAGTTCCGTTGGGCAACCAAAAACATTTTCTCACTGTGTGATTCTTGCTGTGTGAACACTTGAAAAAGGAATGCTGAGTTCATAGTACCGGGATTTTGCCCTCAATATGCAACCCCAAAAATTAGTTCATAAAGTCCAAGAACCGTGGCAAAGCCTCAACCAGGCATATAACGCCCAATAATCCCAATCTGTGGGGGCCCACGTGTTATGTTGTCAAAGTCCTATGTCTTGGGCCCCAATAAGTCCCCATTATTCTACGGCCCCTAACCCTAAGCATCTAAGGATTCATATTTGAAGGAATTTGGGCCCAAGGACCATGCTACATAAGGTTTTTAGGTGATTTTGATGCTTAGGGTAATATTTAGGGCGCCCATAAAGAGACCATAATTTTTACAACCAATCATGTGATGAACCCTGAGCCCTAAACCTTAACCCTGAACCCCAAACTAGTTTCATTTGAGCTATAGTCTAAACTCCTGAAAGGGGGCTTGCATAGGGGATTATATAGGGGACTATTATGGGGGTTACTAAGGGGGATACTAGGAGTTCAGACTATGACTCATTGAAGGCGGGTAAGTTTAGAATGTTTGGCAGCCACTGGATTCAGGCTTGGACATGAGGAATAGCACAAGCACCTTTACAACAACCGACTGCGAGGTCCAGACTTAGAACCTCTGGCACAGTTGTTCAATTTAATTTGCAACAGGAATTGACGTCATGATCTTTCTTGTCCTGGGTTGGGCGGGTACCGGCTGCAATCTCTGCGGTGTATAGTCCCCCTTAAGTAGATAGAATATGGCTTTGGGTATGATCCCCATATACCCTATGGAATGCCCTATAATTCCTGTAGTTTCCATTTTCTTTTCCATTCTTCCCTATATAACCCGTATATATCCCCTATAGAATCCACTATAATTCCTGTAGTTTTCCATTTTCTTTTCCATTCTTCCTTATATAACCCCAATAAATGGGCTCTTGGCAGTTGAGAGTCATGGGTGTTAAATGCCCGGCTCCGTGTTGCGGTTGGTACCTGACAGGTCCATGCTTGTTTGTATCCATGGGCACGCGGGCTTCGTCAAGTACTGTGCTAAGAGGAATGACATTCACTGATATGGTTTAGGTTTAAAGTGTGGGTTTAGGTGCAGTGCGCGGCGTCGTTCGGCATGTTGCTGTATATCGGCGTCAGTGTCGCATTCTGCAAGCATCAGCAGGTATTTGTCCCAACCGCTCTTGGTTTGCAAGATTAGCTTCAAAACGCGTATAGCTAGCGTAGGCACCATACCTGTGGATTCTGCTTGGCGCCGCCAAATGCTTTTGCTTTTGCTTTGCAACTAGGCTAACACGACTCCCTGTCCGCTAAATTCAGCGTCTAGCATCAATGGCTGCTACAACAGCCGTCTGCTCTTGCCACCGGAACTTCAGAATGACCCCCCGGAAGGAACCAGAAGGCGAATCGCGTCGTCTTTCAGTAAACTCAACAATATCGATGGCAAGTTGCAGATGTGGAGCTGATAGGGGAACCTCTTCGAGCGCCGCCAAATGCATGATTTGCATTCAGGGCTCGCACTTCAGGGTAGTTTTTTTTGCAATCTCCATATGTCCTTGAAATCACCCAAAGTAGCCCTCAATCTTCGGAATGTGCAAAAGCCGTGAGAAGGAGGATCAAGATGTGGAAGGGTTCGAAACAGTGGCGGGTGAAGAGGAGGCTGGTCCCATGACTGAGTCAAGTAGGGTTTCTACAGATGGGATGGTGCGTGTTTGATCTAAGTGTGGGGTTCAGGCTATCTCCCCTAAACTGCAGCAAAGATCGGGTGAAATCAGTTCTGAGGGCTCCAGGATTGTTGAGGTTGACCGTCTACTGGATTTTGGTTGCGGGCTACGAGCATGTAATCGTCTCTGAGCGAAGTAATAATGAGATTCCAGTTGGATTTTTTTGATTTAATCTTTAAACAAAATGGAAGCGCATAGCTTTCTCAAGGCCCAAATCTCTCACCAAGAGCTGTAGCTAACCAGCGGGTTTCAGGGGTGTTGGGATTAGGGGAGTAGGGTTTTGGTGGGTCAATGTCAATGATGGTTCCAGGTTTATGAGCGTCCGGAGCTTGTTGCAGCTATAGTCACCCTTAAGTAAATAGAATATGGCTTTGGATATATTATAACAGGACCCCATATACCCCATATTCTATCTAGTTAAGGGGGACTTTAGGGATCGGGGAGGCCAGGGGGCGTCCTGTGGGTTAATGACTGCCAGATGTGCGGCAGAGGCTAGGTCTATAGACCCCTTAAGTAGATGGAATGTGGGGTAGATGGGGGTCTTATGATAATATACCCAAAGCCATATTCTATCTACTTAAGGGGGACTATAAACCCTGAACCCTAAACCCTAAACCCTGAAACCCCAAAGCTCCCAACTCCCAGGTCTCATCATCACCGAAGCGTTCATTTCCAAAGTTTTCAAGAGAAACTTGGGGCCTCAAACCTAAAACTTTGAGCAATGGATCCAAAAATCCGCACACTTGATTCCTAAACCCCAAAACTCCGCAGCTATAGCCAAGACCCAAAACCCTAGAGAGTGAATTTGTGGATACCCTCCGTATACGGTGCCAAGAGCTAAAGCCATAGAATAGAGTTTAGGAGGTCTCAGGGTTTAGGGTTTAGGGTCTGGGTATATGAAGAGATATTTTATAAGGAGCGCGAAGGGATAAATGTTTCGAATTATTCAAGTATTCAAGCCTCAGCATTAAACATAAAAGGTGTTGTAAACGTCCCCAAGTTTCTTTTTAACAGAAAACTCTAGCCTCCAAATCGCGAAAATACCCAGAATTTAACCCTGACCACCTAAAAGTTCCACCCTAAACCTTGAGCCAAAAACCCTCAACCTTGAACCCCAAATCATGCGAGGAAGATCTCGTAGCATTGGAGACCGAAGCTGCAGAGGCCTTCGAGGCAAAAAAGGGCCATGCTGGACTTAGGTTCAGGGTCCAGGGGGGTAGGGTTTAGGGTTGAAGTTGGAAGTTTGACGGCTTCGGGTTCGCGTTGAGGGTATAGGGCCTGGACAGAGGGCTTAGGGTCGTTTTGGGCTGAGAGTTTAGTCTGGGCAAAGAGGCAGGGCAAGGGAGCGTTCAATTGTCAACGCTATCGTAACACCTAAACCCTAAACCCTAAACACACTCCCTCAGTGAATGGAGTCTGGTCTGTTGCGTTAATGATTTTGCAGTATTAGATGGAGTTCGGCGACCCAACCCCTACAACAAGGACCTTGTAACGATCATATGATTGTAATGGGGTGCTGATTTTCGCGGTTGGGGTTACCCAGCTCCCTGATTAATAACCCCCTCCCCTGAATAGGGATTCTAGTAGGGATCTTAATATTTAGGCCCTTAAAAGGAGGGGTTTCATTAATCATGGGTCTACATTACCCAGCTCGTCCTATCTATCTGAGGTTTAGGGCTTGTGAGTTTTGGGCTACGTTGGACTTCACTGAATAAACCCCATAGACTCCCTAATCCCGCATATTTCTCATGTACAACCAGTGTCCCTAAGGGTCCCCATGTTTGAGAAACTCCCATATAATCTATCTGGGCCATACTCTAAACTCCTTGAAGGGGGTATGTAAGGGGTTGTATAAGGGACTACTTTATGGGTTCTTAAGGGGGATACTAGGAGTTTAGGCTCTGGCTCATGAAAAGGCTTAAGTGGGATCACGTAGGATTTTGTGTGAGGGTTGCAAGGTTGTGAGCTTTCAGGGGGGGTTAGAGTTTGAGGGGTTAGGGGCCCCTTTATGAGTGCAATTGGAGAGACCCCACTCTCCAAATGCGAAATACGCCCTTCTATAAACTGGTGTTTTGCTTGGAGAAATCCAAACAAACCCTTAAATCCAAAGCCCCAGACCCCTCAAACCCCAAGCGCTAAGCCCTAAGCCCTCAAACCCCTAAACCCCGGTTTAGTGTTCAGGGCTGGTTCTTCAGGATCTAAGGTCTAGGGTGCTGAAGTTGTTGTCAGTCTTGAAGAATGTTATTTCGGATTTCCTTTGCTTCTTGGAAGGTGCTTGGTCCAGAAACCCTACCCTTCGATCTGTATTGCCAGGCGTGGTGCTAATGGCCGAATGATAATACCAATGGCTCCTGAAAAACTGTAGAAATGATCATCCCTTGGTTTGATTCTGGCACTATTAACGGTGATAATAACCCTGAAACCTAAATCTTGAAACCTAAAACCCAAAATTAAAAACCCTACCCGGAACGATGCAACATGATTTTCAAGGCCACTGCGCTTTCCAAGCTTGGGCTTGCGGGGAGTATGTTTGCACATTGGCACTCTGAACGTTGAACCTTACAGACCTAATCCTAAGCGCGATGTCTACTACAAGCCTGAAACAATTTACACATGTTTTTGGGAGCCCGAAAGCCTTCCAAAGCGTTCGAAAATCCTCTGTACCCCTTATTACCTGATTACTCACCTTTCCGCCCAAACCCTGAATCCTAAGCTCTCAACACCTTGCTCTTTTTCCAGAACAGGCAAAGATAAACAAGTTGTCCCGTTGCTTGCGTATAATGCATCATTTTAAGAGAGTGTAACGCATTGCGGGCCCCATATTTTACAGTCAAAAGCGCATTTTCAAGTGATTTTATATGGTTAGCAGCAAGAAAGCAACGATTATCATCCATCATACAAAAATACTAAGGTATACATGGTATGGCCATGCAATATCATGCCCTGATGCAGTTTATTGATAGTCACTCACATATGC
>CAJNIZ010027091.1:2178-17503 GCA_905231905.1 Symbiodinium pilosum | reverse complement strand
GAACTTTCCGCCCGCCGCAGTATAACCACGTACAAAGCACCATAGACTAACAAGACCCGACGCCCTAGCTTGAACTTGTAACTTTAAACATTGAACCTTAAACCCACCCAAACCCACACCTTAAACCTTAAACCTTAAACCCCAAGCCCTAAACCCAGTGCCCAAAGCCTTAACCCCACAATCGTAAAACCCTAAATTTGAAGCCCTAGGACCTAAACTTTAAGCCTTAAACTTGACCTTACACCCCCAACCATAAAACCCAACCTCAAAACCTTAATGCTAAACGCTACCCCCTAGCCCCGCAACCCGACACCCCCGCTGCAGGCCGTTGCCTCCGAGTCTCTTGAATTTTCGGAAGCCGCTGTAGAAGCCGAAGAGCAGGCGAGATACGCGTCTGGAATCTTTAGCTGGGTGAACAGGGTTTAGAGTTTAGGATTTTTAGTGTGTAGGATTTCTGTTGTTCTGGGTGAACAGGGTTCAGGGCTTAGGGCTTATATGGTTTAGGATTTTGGGTTTAGAGTTATGCTTTAGCTTTCAGTGTTTAAGGTTTAGGATGTTTGATTGCGCAGGGCTGAGTATCCCGGCGCCAATGGCGCCATCCCACTTCCAGGGATGTGGGTGGCAGCAAGGGCCATCAAGAGCCTAAATCAGTTCGAGATCACAGTCTGGGGTTTAGGGGGCGGTTCAAGGTTGAGGGTTGGGGTGTCTAGGGGTTTAGGGCTGTAGAGTTTCAGGGTATAGGCAAAAAAACTTGCATTCCGGAGTCTGTTGAAGGCTCTTAACGGGTTGTCAGGGTTGCTTGGGCTTAAGGGCTTAGGTTGTGTCAGGAAAGCAGCATCTCTGTTGCAGTTCAGGTAAGCAGAAGCATAAGATCATGTGAACATATGTGCGACCCCCAATCTAGAGAAGCAACCGCGAATTTGTTCCGCATCCATAAGCAAAAAGTTGGGTTGCTACTAACGAATTTATTCTGAAATACTATATTGGGGAAACCATATTTATTGCACTACTTACCGATTATGGTAATTTGACATGAGTTCCTTAACAAAATCCCAGAAAGTCCTTATGTTGTGCCAGAGCAGAATTATGTCTGCTTGCACATCTGGAGGAAAATGCTGTGATATCAGATTGCGAAGCCTGAGTTCTTAAACGCTATACGCCCCCCCTGCATCCCCAAAAAGACATTGGAAATATCATATGAGGTATAGTCTGAAGTCCTTAAAGGGGGTGAGAGACGGGATTATATGGCGAGTGTGGTAGGGGTTATTAAGGGGCACACTAGGAGCTTAGAGTATGGTTCATATAACCGTCATGGGGTTTCTTATTGTGTGCGGTCACCAGCTGATGTTTGACGCAAAGCCCCCGAATCCCCAAACCCTTCTCTCCCCACATATTCTAAACCTGAACCCTAAACCCCAAACCCTAAACCCTAAGTACTCCGCCCAAAGTCCTGCCCCCAAGCGCATCTTAACTCCCAACTCGCAAGCTCCAAGCCATCAAGCCCCTAATTTTGTGGTCTTTAGTAGGGAATGGCTAATGGAGCGATGGATCATGGGTCCCTTTGTTGGTCTGGCGACAATAGCCCGTTTCCATTCCATACGAACCACCAGCAAGTGAAAAGTTAAATCTGCGCAGTAAAGGAGGCTCCAAACCTAAACCCTAGCCCCCACAGCCCTAAACTTGCGGGCCCTAGGCTCCTTAACATCCCTTAACCTCAAACCCTTAAACGCCAAATCTTCAGAACCGTATTCTCTGGCGCCTCGAAGGACAGAATTTATACACAGGGCCGTAGAAGGGGCATGCATTTTCATTGGAACATTGCCAAGAAGTTCCACCTGGAAATTTGGCACGAAAAGTCACAACCTCAGCTCGGCCTCGTTTATTCGAACCCCAGTTTACTTGCCTGGAGCTCGTCCGCAGGCTGCAGAAAGAGAAGGACTAGGCGTCCAAGCACGCAAGCAGTCAGCGCAAAGGACCCCAACAAGACTTAAGCCCTACACCCTGGGCCCCCTAACCCTGGATCAATGTTAGAGATCCTTTATACTTTTGGGGGTATGGGAGTCCTTATATCTATGTAAAAAGGATCCTTTTTTCTTCCTAGGGTACTGTGGGTCAAGTAACCCTCAGGCTGTTAGTCCCATAACGTAAACCCTACAAGCAAGCTAAACCTCTCAATTGAACCTTCTAAGCCCTGTTAACCCTAAGCATTTAAATCCTTACGCTGACCCTAAACCCTGAAACCGTGATCCCTACAACCCTGAACCCCTAAAACTCAAAACTCCAAACCCTCCATCCTAAACCCACAAACCCCTAACCCTACACCCTAAATCCTAAACACGCAAACCCCAAAGTCTTCCAAAGCTTGCAATCTAAATCCCAAAGCCCTAAACCCTAAAACCCCATGACCCTGAACCCGAAACCCTGAACATTTATATAAACCCTAAGTCTTCCAAAGCTTGTGATCAGGATCTCATGGCCCTGGAGGCCGCTGCTTGTGAGGGCTTTGAGGCCTCCGAAGCCCTGGAGCCGGAGGCTGAGGAGTGAAAAAGGGTTGGGGAGAGGTTGGGGGGGGGTGGAGGGGTTGGGGTTTTAGGGGTTTAGGGGTTTAGGGGTTTTAGGGTTTTGGGGTTTAGGGTTTTAGGGTTAGTGGGAGTGAGGGTTTTGGGGTTTAGGGTCCAGGGGGAGTGAGGTTGGGTTTAGGTTTAGGGGTTTAGGTTCAGGGGTTATATAGGGGATAACGGAAAAGAAAATGGAAGCTACAATTTAGAGTTGGTTTAGGGTTTAGGGTTTAGGGTTGGGGTTTAGGTTTTAAGGTTTAGGGTTTAGAGGTTATATAGGGGTTATAAGAGGTGATAATGGAAAAGAAAATTGAAGCAACAATTTAGAGTTTTGGGGTTGGTGGTTTAGGTTTTAAGGTTTAGTGTTTAGGGGGAGTGTGTGGGTTTTGGGGCTTAGGGTCTAGGGGAATGAGGGAGGGAAGGAAGGAGGGAGAGAAGGAGGGAGGGTTCGGGTTAGGAGGGTTTGGGAGGTTGAGGACGGGGTTTTGGGCGGGACTCTTGTGGGGGGAAGGAGGGAGGTTTGGGGCTTGGAGGTTTTGAAGCCAAAAGGATGTTCTCCCCCCTAATCCCTACATTGACCTTGCTTTTTGGGGATCATTCCATAGAAAGATTGTGAGACGAAAGACCATCGCATCAAACATTCACGGAGGCTTAACTTCAAGCAACCCCTAAACCCTAGGGTTATCTCGAAAAATTGTATAGACCATATCCCCTATATAACCTCAAACCCTACACTCTAAACCTTATATAGCCCATTATATTATTTCCATGCTCTTTTCATTATCCCTATAGAACCCCGATATTTACCTATATTACAAACCCTAAGCCCTAAACCCTAAATCCCTAAATCCCCACATCCCTAAATCCCTATATAACCTTTATATCACCCCTATATTACCCTATATTACAAACCCTAAGCGCTAAACCCTAAATCCTAAATCCCTAAACCCTAAATCCCTATAAAGCCATGTACGCTGATTTGTTTAAGTGCACCCCCCCCCAAGTTGCAGGACTTGGCGGCCTTGGAGGCAGCCGCCTGTGCCAGCTTCGAGGCGCTGGGGCTTGGGGAATACATAAAGATCATATAGGGATTACATAGGGATCATATAGGGTTATATGGGGGTTATATAGGCACCATATAGGGGTTATATAGGGATCATATAGGGGTTATATAGGGGTTATACAGGGGTTATGTAGGGGTTATATAGGGATCATGTAGGGGTTATGCAGGAGTTTATATAGGGGTTATATAGGGGATCATGGAAAAGAAAATGGAAGCTACAATTTAGAGTTTTGGGGGTTTGGGTTTAGGGTTCAGGGTTGGGGGTTTAGGGTGTTTAGGGTTTAGGGTTTAGCGGTTTAGGGTTCCCTAGATAGGGATAAGAAAAGGATACCATAGGGATTATACAGGGTTTGTACGGGTTTATATAGGGATTATATATGTATATATGTATATTTATATTGTTGGGAGTTTAGGTTTCAGGGTTTAGGGTTGGGGGTTTAGGGCTTAGGGTATAGGGTTCAGGGTTGGGGGTTTAGGATTTTAGCTGCTAGGGCTCAGGGTTTAGGGCTGGGGTTTGGCATCTGGGGAGCGTTGTGGCTTTCAACCCAGTCCCGTTCCCAGGTTGTTTTATACCTAATATGGTCCTAAAATGGCTCGTTTTCTAAACCAAAATGCTGGGGGCTTGGTTGGGGGTCTCTAAACATCTGTAAGGGTGTAGGGGTTCAAGGGGTTTGGGGTCCAAAGTACACATTGCTAACCTTGTAGTTTCCTATGTAGGGTCGGGGCTCCGGGTTTAGCAGCGCAGGGTTTGGGGTTGAGATTGAGACGTCGAAGGTTCAGTTTAATGAGCAGTTCAGAAGCCTGCTAAGGATCATAAAGGTCTAAACCCCTAACCCTAAACCCTTAACTCTAAAACCCTAAACGCTCACACCTTGTAACTCTGCACCCTGTAGCTTCACTTGGGTTTTAGTTTCCTTCCTTACCAAACTACAGTCCCCCTTAAGTAGGTAGAATATGGCTTCGGGTATATTAGAATCAGATCTTCACTAAGGGGGATTATAAAATGGAAGTCCACGCGTTTTAGGGTTGAGCGTTTAGGGTCCTTGCAAAGACTACTGTCCTTTGAGGGGGGCATCTGCACTCCGCATGAGTCCTAGTCCCTCTCTCCCAAGCTAAACAAATTGTGTGAACATTCACAATGGAACCCAGGTATACTGCCCGGCGACAAATGCAGGAGGTAAGCTTGTAGTGAAGATTTTTCAGAATTGCTGGGCCACCAGCGTGGACGTGTGCAATCCTGACCAGCTACCAGCTTCCATAACCATGAGCGCATGGACGCAAGTGGAGGCCCAGAAGCTGTGTTCGTGTTTGCGCGCCATTTCCCAGCACATGAGCGAGCAGCGCAGGGGAAAGACACAGCAGATTGCCTCCCTGTGCTAGGGTAAGCCAGGGAAGGACATGTTGGATGAATCAAGTATACTGGTGGCAAAATTCGTATAAAAACCCTAACCCAAACCTTAAATTTGATATCACAGGAAGGAGGGGGTCGTATATGAATCAATCAATATAGCATCACCTGTGCAGTGGGTCTTTAATGTTGGTTGAACTTCAAACCCTAAAAACCCGAAGCTCTACACCATAAACCTTAAACGCCAAGTTCTACTGCTCTTGAGTGCAGATGCCGTCATCATCCCGACAGCAAGCTTCTCCTTGTTTTAGATATCAAGAATTCACCTCCCCCCGAATGTGAAAGGCCACGCCCCTTATGATGAAAATTCCCCTGTTACGCAATGAAACTGTAGGAGGAATATTGAAAATAGGGGAATGATTACCTTATACCTCCGGGACAGTGGGGTTCCAGTATACCAAGGTCATGCAGGAGTCTCAGCGTCGGCCACATCATCTCTACATTCTACACAGGAACATGCACAAGATCCATGTATATAGTAGTCTATATCACCACCAAGTGCTACTTACGCACGAGCACTCGCACCTGCGTGCTAAGCCGATATTTTTTGGCAACCCCAAACCCATTCTAGCGAGCCTGTAAGTATATTCCATGATTATGATAGGGTACTTTTCTTCGGGGATTCGGAAGTTACCAAAATCCTTTCATCCTTACCCACACCCCTAAACCATAAAACCTAAGTGCCGCTCGCTGAGTCCCAACCTAATCCTGAGCCCTGTGCCCTGCGCCCTAAACCCAGAGGCGAAAAACGAGAGAAACAACAAACATAATCTAGAACCCCTAAGTTCCCCGTCCCGAACCCCTCCAATCCGAAGTCTGAAGCCCTACATGCTAAACAGGATGGCTTGAAGGTTCATGGATACTTATAAGCGGAGTCAGAAGAAGGACATTCAAACCTACTTGGACCTACACCCTATATCCCCAGCCTTCTTACAAGGCCAGACACAAGTCCCTAAACCCTAAGACCCTAAGCCCTAAACCCTAAACCTCTGAACCCCAAATCCAAAACCCCCAAACCCCTAAACTACCCCCACACCCTCCCAAGTATCATCCCTAAACCCTAAACCCTAAACCCCAAACCCCAAACCCACCCCTCACCCCTCACCCCCACGACCGCCACAGGGACCGAAAGGTCAAGAGGAGACGGAAGCCGATGCTTTCTCCGGAGAGGCGCCAGGGGTTCCAGGGGGTTTAGGGTTTGGGGGGTTATTGGGTTAGGGGTTGAGGGGTTTGGGGGGGTTAGGGGTTTAGAGGTTTAGGAGTTTAAGGGGGTTTAGAGTTTGGGGGTTTACGGGGGTTAGGGGTTTAGAGGTTTGGGGTTCTGGGTTTAGGGGTGTAGGGGTTCCTGTGGGGGTTAGGTGTTTGGGGGTGTAGGGGGTTTTGGGGGCTAGGGGTTTAGCGGTGTAGGGGGTGTAGGGGATTAGGGGCTTAGGGGTTTAAGGGGTTGGGGTTTGGGGCACTGCATGAAGGTTCATGCAACTTACCCCGCAACTACGTAGAACAGGGCTGAGAACCGTACTTATAGTCCCCCTCACTGGACTTGCTAGGGTTTAGGGTTTAGGGGGTTTAGGGTTTAGGGTTTAGGGTAACCAAGTCCCATAGACCTTCAAGTGAGGGGTCATGTTACCTTCAATGCAGGGTCCGGTATACCTCTGGAATTCTGGTAGTACAGTATACCAAGGTCATTCAGGATTCTTAGTATCAACAGATTTGAGTGCCCCGAGACGACCTTTCTGCATTGAAGCCGAATAAGCCACTGACGGTGGCAATCGTATGCCGCTTGAGGTGCTGAAACTTTGATAGTTAGGGTTTAGGGTTTGGGGCTTAGGGTTTGGGGTTTAGGGGCTCAGGGTTTAGGGGTTTAAGGTTTAGGGTTTGGGGTTTAGGGGTATTGCAACCCGATTTAAAAACCAAATGATTTTGTTTGGAGAGGGCCCTACTTCAACCCTACGGGCTCATTTTTCCGAACCCCAGGCCAGACAGGTGACATGCCTAAACTTGAGGGCTCCCAAACCCTAAACCCAAACCTCAACTTTAGAAAAACTGAACCCCAAACCCGAGTCCCCAAAGCCTTACACCCAAATCCCCTCAAGACCATGACTCCCCCCAAAGGGTAATGACACCTCAAAATCCACCCCCCATTTTTTCAGCCCATCTATATATATATATACATATATATATATATGGGGTGCTGAGTAAGCACTTTTTCCCTTTTGGGGGTCCTAAGTTCTCTATAAACTTAAGTTGTATTCAAACAGGAGGACCTTTTTTGTCGCAGTGTACTGGGGATCCTAGACATAGTAGTTGTATATCTCCGCATAACCCGTATACATAACCCCGTCACTTAATCCTATATATTTATATACACTACTAGAACTCCCCTATAAACCCTACACTTGAAACGCTAAGCCCTAAACCCGAAGCCCTAAACTCTACACCTTAACTCCTGAGCCCTAAAACTAAAATCCTGAACCCTAAGCCCTAAACCTTACACCTTAAACCGCAAGCCTTAAACCCTAAGCCTTAAACCCTTAACCTTGAACCGTAAGCCTTAAGCCCTAAACCTTAAACCCTAAACCCTGAAACCTAAATCCTCAGCCCTAAACCCTAAACTGTAAGCCCTACACCCTAAACCTTAAACCCTTAACCATGAAACCTAAATCCTAAGCCCTAAACCCTAAACCTTAAACCGTAAGCTCTAAACCCTAAACCTTAAACCCTGAAACCTAAATCCTCAGCCCTAAACCCCAAACTGTAAGCCTTAAGCCCTATCCCTTAAACCGTAAGACCTCAACCCTAAGCCTTAAAACCTAAACCTCAAACCCTAAACCCTAAGACTTAAGTCCTCAGCCCTAAACCCTAAACTCTAAGCCCTAAACCCTATACTTTAAACCAGGAGCCCTCAACCCTAAACCTTAAAACCTAAACCTTAAACCCTAAACCCTGAAACCTAAGTCCTCAGCCGCCCTAAACCTAAATTCTAAGCCCTAAACCATCAGACCTAAATCCTCAGCCCTAAACCCTAAATTCTAAGTTCTAAGCCCTAAACCCTAAACCCTTATCCCTAAACCCTAAACCCTAATCCCTAAACCCTAAACCCTAAAGTCCTCAGCCCTAAACCCTTAAGCCACTCTGTGGCCTCAAGGACTTGGCGGCCTTGGAGGCTGCGGCCTGCGCGAGCTACGACGGAGCTTCTGCAGAGGCTTCCCATGTGGGTAGTATTTTATTTGGGGGTATTAGGGCTTCCAATTTTTTAGGGTTTAGTTTAAGGTTTAGGGTTTAGGGCTTACAGTTTAGGGTTTAGGGCTGAGGACTTAGGTTTCAGTGTTAAGGGTTTAAGGTGGTTTAGGGTTTAGGGTACCCAGTATAGAGCAAGCTTATATCCTCCTCTTGGGGTATAGTATTTTATATAGGGAAGATAATCTTACTAGGTCCAAGCACCAAAAAAACACCACTCATTTAGGGTTTACGGTTTGGGGTTTGGGAATTAGGGTCTAGGGCTTAGGGTTTAGGAATTAGGGTTTAAGGTTTGGGGTTTGGGAATGAGGGTGTAGGGCTTAGGGTTTAGGAATTAGGGTTTAGGGATTAGGGTTTAGGGCTTAGAGTTTAGGGTACGGAGTTTAGGATTTGAGGGTATAGGGTTTAGGATTTAGGGCTTGGAGGTACAGGTGATTATGGGTACCGTTTGATTTGGGCATGTAAAGTTTCGGTTTTTGGTTTGGGATTTGGAGTTGGCGGTTCAGGTGCTAGAGTTTAGGGTTGAGGATGTAGAGCTTAGGACTCAGGAATGGGTAAAGTCCCTTGCCGGGAATAAAGCTAGCAATAGGTACTGTGCGGTTTTGGATTTGTAGTGCAGAGGCATTTAGTTCTTGCGTGAAGCATGATAAAGATTTCAGCATTTCGGTTTAGGGTTTGGGGCTTTGGGTTCAGGGTTTACTTCATGCCGTATTGGGCTTGAGGTCTGGGGTTTAGGATTGAGGGTTCGGGGTTGGGGTTGGGCTTAAAGTTCGTTTGTTAAAAGGCTGTTCCCAAACCAGCGGAAACTCAGTGTGGGACCCGTTTAAATATTCAGGGTATTTGACCAAAACCTGGGTAGTGTGCAAGAGAACAGCAATCTTCGAGTGGCAGTAGGAATAGCAGCGGCATCAGCAACAGCATCAGCAGCAACAGGGTGTTCCAAATGGTGCACCACCATCGACCGTGTTTGGGGGGAATTGTTTTCCTGGGGTGCACATGTAGTTGTTTAGAGATGATCTTTGCCCTGGTCCTCATTTTCCTACGGCGCCTAATCGCCTGCCGATGTAGTCATTGCAGTTTCTTGTCCACAACATTGTTAACAAGCCTTGAAACCCTCACCTCCACTACCTCAAGCCTGTGCTCCGAACCTAAACCTTAAGCGCTGTACCCGAAAACTCCGAAACTCTCACCAAGTCTCACGAAGTCTCACCCCTGAACAAGATTCACCGTGTACTCTTGTACTCCTGGCAAAGGACGGCCTTCCACAGCCCGAGTCCAGCGTGGACACGGAGGTTGGGCGGACGGCTACAATGAGTCCTGAATCAGCTCACTTGCAGGTCCATAGGTGCGCATGGCTTACTTATAATCCAGCCGTAAGCCCTCTAAGACTTCACAATTTAGCTGCATTGTTTCACGATGCGCAGGTGTTCAGGAGCTTTGGATGAAGGGTGTCAAGCGCTGCATGGACATTTGGTGGAGAAAATGTTGGGTGACTGTAGTGTATTGGACCCGTAAGGTCAGGGTTATTGGTATGAGTCGTGTGGCTTAAATTGGCTCTTGATTCTTCAGTACGGATCGCACAAGAATCTTAACAAGATGTCTGTTTAACCTAGCCCTAGAAATCTAAACCTGTTTGCTTCACCGATCTTCTTCTGACGGTTAAATTATCATCGGGAACGTTCTGCACACCCTAAATCCTATGTAATATAGTAGCTTCCATTATCTTTTCCGTTACTACAAAGTCTAAACATATACAGGCCCCCACAGGATAAGGCGGAGGCTTCTTCGCTGTCAATCCGAGAAGTAATTAGGGTTGTGAGCAAAAAGTCCAACACAACGCATAACTTGTTACTTTAAGGGCTTAGGGCTTTCTTTTTCCTGGGCTTCCTAAACCCTTAGCCCTGAACCCCAAGCCCTAAACCCAAAAACGAGAGGGCGGAACAAGCTTGAGAGTTTTTGATGCGAAGCCCTGGCCATGACAAGAGTGTCAAAACGGATTTGAGTCATTCCATGGAGCCATTGCTAGAATGCTCATATGAGCTATAGTGAAAAAACCGTAATGGTGGGGTTATATGGAGGATTATATAGGGGTTTTAACGGGGGATACGAGGTTTAGACTATAGCCCCTATGTATGTGGTGCTGTGTCGCAGCTCGACTCCCCACACCCATCCAAGCGCTGGACGCCTGCAATCCTCATAACCTTCTCAAAAATGAAACCTCGCCCCCGGCAAAGTTGATTTCCCGTAATACAGTACCATTATATAAGGAGGAATATTTGTTGTGAGGGGGTGCTGGGTGAGTTTAGGGAAGGGTTACATGTCGTTCTTGGGGCTTGCCATAGGGTCTCATAATTACAAGCATCGTTCCCGCACGATGTTTATGCAGCTAGAGTGTCGGCGTTTAGTAGGGCTTAGGGTTTTGAGTTTAGGGTTGCAGTATAGTATGCCCCAGGCTCTTAGCCGTACGTATATTCCCCCTTAATGGGCTTATGTAGGTTACCCCCCGTTATAAGTAGGGTTATAAGACCAGTTGAAGTAGCTACTTAATCCCACTAACTTTCAAGTAGCCCTCACAATGCTCCTTGCCATCCTCTTCAATGATCGTTACAGTCCCTTTACAACCTCGCTGTAATCCTTCCTGCAGCCCGATGGCACCTCATGTTTTTTGTTCTGCTCTTCATGCTCCTAAGGAAAACCGCTATAGTACGTCTTTGGCTACTACATTGACCCTAGAATACCACTCCGCACACGAACCGCAGCAATACGTCACCACCCCCACTGCTCACCCCTCAGAAAGAACACTCTCTTGGTCCCCGATAATCACCCTTAAGCTTTAATATCATACAGACATGGCTTGAATCCAACCCTTGCAAAATCCTTATTTGCGCCCTGGGACCAAGTCTCCCTTTGCTAAAGCCTAGAAGTCCTTGAGTCCCCGAACCGTTGAAGCAGGCTTTCTCTGTCAAACTTTTCTTTGCCGAGCCCCGAGGGATCAGCTCAAAACCCCCAAAGCCCTTACACGCCATCTGGAACCCTGAACCCTAAACCCTAAGTTCCAAACCCCAAGCACCTGTACTCCTGAACCCCTACTCCCAAACACCTCATCCTTAAATCCACTATGGTCGCCCTTAAGTAGATAGAATATGGTGTATATTGTGATCTGATTACAGTACACCCAAAGCCATATTCTATCTACTTAAGGGGGAACTATACCCTAAACCCCAAACCATCCTAAACTCTAAACCCTAAACCCTATATACCCCATATTCTATCTACTCAAGGGGGAACCATAACCTTACGAAGATCGATGCGGAAAGTTCGGAGGAGCCGCCTGCGAGCCAGGAAGATGTCCCCATAGAGGAAGGCCTCACACGTTGGAGTGCTCGTAGCGACGGTTTAGGGTTTAGGGTTTAGGGTTTTAGGGTTTAGGGTTTAGGGTTTTAGGGTTTTAGGGTTTAGGGTTTAGGGTTTTCACGTTGGAGTGCTCGTAGCAAGGCTACTTAGTAGCTGGGTAGATAACCTTTAACCTTTTGGGGTATATACAGTCCTATTGTAATACAAAGGTTAACCTTTTTGGGGCCAAGGAACTCAGCAACTAGGGCTATAGGATCCAGAGTTTAAAAGTTTAGAAGCACGAGCCTAGGCCTTCTAGTGTTGGGGCTGTATAATTTATGGTTTAGGGTCTAGGTTGGAGTCGTTCTTGACTCTGCTCCACAGCTGTCCGACTCCAGACGAGATAACACTTGTAAGAAGGGTCTAGGGTTTGGGGATTCTGGGGGCCCTTAGGGGTACTTTTAAGGGTTTCAGGTTCATAGCTGGTTTTCTCATGATCCCTGGGTAAGGGCAGATACTAGGGGCCCATGATTTTTGGACGGTTCAAGTAGAGGGTGCAGAGTTCAGGGTTTACTAAATCCTAAACCCTAGATTTCGAATTGACAGATTGTAGGATAATAAGAGGGGTATGTAGATGTAGGTGCCGCATAAAGGGTACATATGGGAGAATTTGGCTACTTTGGCCAGCGGCATCTTTAGGAGTATGCACAGTTTCGGGGGGTTTGTGTGCAAATTATTTGGTGCAATATAATTCAAACACTATTCGAATCGTCTACCATCTACTTGAAGGGCCATGGAATCTAGAAGTTGGATATACTTGTATTAATAAGCCAGGCATAAGCCTCTTGAGTACAAATATGTGGGCTACGTTTGTGTGTTAGCTACAGTTATGACTAGTTCTTACGTGAGCTATAGTCTAAACTCCTCGTATCCCCCTTAGCAACCCCTATACTAGTCCGCTATATAATCCCGGAGTTTAGACCATAGCTCACGTAACTACAGTTAAGGGTTACTTGGAATTAGGGTTTAAAACCTTCGGTTTAGGGTTTGACATGAACTTGGCTCAGAGTTACTACAACTTACTGGTGGCTAGCCAGGAATAAGGGATTCTAACCCTTGTAACCCATACATAATAGATTTCCTCATTCTTAACTGACCCCCAGTAAGATAACTAGACACAAAGCAAGGAGATCCAAAGGTTGCTCATACATTACAGCGATTCTGTTGGATTCGTAGCGCCTCCCCAGGGTTCGAGCTTTAGGGTCTAGAGTCCCCAAGAGTTTATGGGCAGAGTTGAGAAGCAAGGTGTCATTGCGGGGCTCGGGGGGTTTTGTCCTTGTGGATTTGAGGCTACTGGCCTTTGTCTAGCAAAGAATGACCTATATAGAACATGCTTTCCATTTTCTTTTCCACTCCCTCATTCCCAGCTTACCAAAGGCCAGGTTAGGGCGTATAGGGCTTTCGAGTTCAGATGGTGAAGATTTGCGGTCTAGAACTCAAGGGAGATTTCCATGAGTGATTGGTGGTTTAGGGTTGAGGGTTTAGGGTTTAGGGTTTTTCGGACACTTCTTGCATACTCGCCAAACGCCACTGGGCGCCAGAATCTGGAGTGTTTTGGATGTAGGGCTCAGGGTTTCTCTAAGCAAAAGCTGTGAGGTTACTGCTTCTGCGGTTTAGGGTTTAGAGTTTGGAGTTTAGGGTTTAAGGTGTCTGAACTGACTTTCAGTGGAACTCATACTAAGTTTTGCGGGTTAGGGTTTAGGGTTTCAGGATATGAGCTACTGTCAATATTAGGGTTTCTAAGGGTGATTACAGAAGACCAATGAGCTTCAAGAGGCTAATGCTAGTCCCAAAACCCAAAACCGAAAACCTGCCATCACGAAAACATCAGAGCACCCTAAACCGGAGGTCCAGGGTAAGTGCAGCCCAATTTTACGTAGCGCATTTAGGGACTTCGAGGGATTATAATGTGGGGTTATAAGTAGAGTGATACGTGCGTTAACCCCTAACCCCGAAGCGCAATAATTATTGTGCTATAATTCAAAACTTCCTAGCATCCCCTTAACTTGAGCTGCAGCAGCTATCACGGCTAGGCGAACAACAGTTTACACGGCGGAACGTCCCGATCCCGCTGAAGAAGGCTTTGCCTTTGCTCCTCAAAATCCACAGTGTAGCTTTTAGAGTTTAGGGCTTATTTTCAAAAGGGCGTAGAGGTAACAGAGGCCACGGGCGCAGGCAAACATAGTTGCTTGGCTTTCGGCGAAGTCTTGAGAGGACATTGGGACGACTTGAAACCATCCAACTGCTTCCTTCAGAGGAGGGATAGGCCTTGGAGCTTGCCTGTCTTCCTCACTTGCAGGGTCCCTAGTCCCTTGCATTCCTGAGTTCCCTTGCAATCAGTCATAGCTCGTGGGCGCTCCAAGGGGAGCGAGTTGTTCTTCTTTGTTTTCACGTTAGGGGCATGTTGCCGTTGAATTGCTCGATGGAAGTGCTGCTAAGTCGTGCCTTCTACATGCCCATGTCCAAACGTCAGGTGAAGTATACAAGGCTTATGTAGAGAACATGCAGAAACTGTTTCGGGTCGGTCATGAAGCATGATGATGTGTAGTTTTGGGGCTTAGCTCAGCGTGCCTTCCATGTAGGTAGGTATGGGCCCTTGGACCGAAATCCTGCCAAAACTTCCACGCTAAATCTAAGCCCTACATCCCGTACCCTAAATCAATGTGCTTCCGAAGGCCAGCGGCAAGGGCAAAGGTAAGGGCGCAGGCAAATCAAAGGTCGGGACCTCGGTGGTTTGAACTGGCCACCAGGCTCAGGATTCGTCTGCATAAGCTTATCAGGTATTTATATATATATTCATATTACAAGTATTTGGATGTACATATATATATATACACATGTATATATGTATATATGTATAGATAGGGATATGTAGGTTTGGTAGGAATTGGAAAAGAAGTTGCAAACTGCTACCTTTATCTAGTTCAGGCATGTGGTCGCTTCAGTACTTAGCTTAACGTGAAACACTAACCCCCAATGAGAAATCAAATGGCAAATATGACGGAAACTTGGTTTTTATGCAGTAAACCCTAAACCCTCAACCCTAAACTCTCAACCCTAAACTGGGTTTTATACAGTGGCTTAGGGATATGTGTCTGGGGTTCAGGGATTGAAGGTTTAAGGTGTCGGACTGAGTGACTGAGGGTTGAGGGTTTCGGGTTTAGGGAGGTTGGTGCGTAATAAGGTCGGCAATTTGTCCTAAACCCCAAACCTTAAATCCTGAACCCTGAGACCTGTACCCTAAACCCGAAACCCTAAACCGTAAGCCCTAAACCCGAAACCCTATACCCTCAGCCCTAAGCCCTAAACGTTTCCCTTACTGAGAAGCCTACAGGCCGACATCTACATAACTTTTTGGGTCGCCATCAGGTTTCCCTAAGTGTCCATGTACCCAATGATTGCGTACTTGGTATTTGGGTAATAGTAATTGTAGTTCAGGTTTGGGGTAGGTATATGATTATTGGGTACTTGAACCCTTGGGGTTTCATTTTAGGGTTCAGGGTTTGGGGCTTAGAGTTTTAGGGTTTAGGGTTTCAGGATTTCGCTAATACAAGCAAAGCTGCCGAAACTTAGGCTGCTCGTTGGATCGAGCTTCGTCAGTTCCGAGTATTTCAAATTCCTGAGACATAAAATGAGCCGTAGTGTAAACTCCTTAATGGGGGTATA
>CAJNIZ010027080.1:46248-59912 GCA_905231905.1 Symbiodinium pilosum | reverse complement strand
AAGAAAATGGAAACTACTATATAGTGTTTAGGGGTTTCAGGGTTTTGGGGGTTTAGGGGTTTAGGGTTTGGGGGTTTGGGGGTTTAGGGGTTTAGGGGTTTAGGGGTTAGGGTTTAGGGGTTTAGGGTAGGAAGATTAAAGGCTAAATAGGGTTACATTATAGGGATTGTAGAAGGTTCAGGGTTATTATCGTCAATCATGGGAGAAAACGGGCAAAAAACGGAAAATGAAATGGAGACCGAGATTCCATAGAGGACTATGGGGGTTAGGCCTAAAGCCCCAACCCCTCGACCCTACGTAAATCCTAAGCCCTAAACATTAAAAGCTGGGTGTACCTGCTAGCGTGCGGGATGCGTCGTTTTAAAGCTTCCTCTGCCTCTCCTGTCGTGGTAGATCCTCAAAAATATTGCGTCGCAGGTTTACAGCGTTAGCGCTTCCAGGCTTGTAGTGTGTAGGAGTTGGGATTGGCGTTTCGGGGGTTGGGTTTCTATCCGACACGGGCCTAGGGTCTAAGGTTTACGGTTCATGGTGGGGGTAAGGTTTAGGGCTCCAGGGTACAATGTTAAGGATTTGGCAATTCGAAATCAATGTTTAGGGTTTGCCGCTTGTGGCGTCCAGGCTTTTTGGTGGCTGAAGTTTAAAGTTCAAGCCGTCAGCTCAGGGACCTGAACCTTAAGGTTTAGGGTTTTGGGTAAGCCCTCAGCCCCACGTAAGCCCTAAGCTAAACCCTAAACTCACAGGGCTTCATACTCCACAGGGCTCTTGAGTGCAACATCTTCTTTCAAGAAATTGACCCTTAATTCTTTCACCCATAGCTTTTACAGAAAGAATACAACCTTGCTTGATTTACCAGTAAACCTAAGCCGACCTTCAACCCTGAAGCTCTGAACCCCCAAGCCCTATAGACGCTACCATGAAGAACCCTTAGCCCTAAATCCTGAAGCTCTTGTACCCTAAGCCCAAAACCCAAAACGCAAAACCCAGAACCCAGAGCCCTAAACCCTCAAGGTAGACTCGAAGAATGCGGACGGCGAGACACCGCTGATTTGTGCAGCGGCTCCTGGGCGATCCATTCGCTGTTTAAGGGTTTGGCGTTTACCTGGACCCCAAAAGTATGTAAAATGATAGCCCTAAACCCAAATAACAGCCATAAAGGCCATTATTTTACATACTTTTGGGGTCCAGGTAGGGCTTAGGGTTTAGGATTTAGGGTTTAGGGCTTAGTAACGGGCCTAGGGATTTAGGGTTTAGGGTTTAAGTCCATATTTTGGGTGCCGTTAAGAAATCTAAACAAGTTTTCATTCTGGAAAGTCATGGAAAATTGACAATGGAATAGGAGCTGGACGGAGTTCCGGGGTTATCTCGGGATGGGAAATGTGAATCTTACATTATGTTCACAGAATATGCGGTGGTTTCCCTGTAGTGACAGTAGAACCCTAAGCCCTATTCCCTGGGCCGTGGGCTCCACACTCTAAACCGTAAACTCTCAACCGGACATCCTAAATCCCTTCTTCAAAGCAACGCGGGATGTCGCAGCATCAGCAAGCACGAAATGAAACTATGGGTCTTCCAAAATATCAAAAGAGGAGACTCTTGTGCGCGCTTTTCGGGTTTAGGGTCTTCGGTTTCAGGGTTTTTGGTCTATGGGTTTAGGATTGAGGGAACTGCCATAACGTTAACAATGTTTCAATCCCTTCATAGCCCGGAAGAAAACCAGAAAGATTGGGGCAACTCTTTCTACACAAAGTCGAGAATGATGTAAGGACTTTCAGCTTTTCCAAGCCCAAAACGCCCGAGCCCTACAGGTCCTAGACCATAGTCCCCCTTAAGTAGATAGAATATGGGGTATATGGGGATCTTATTATAATATACCCAAAGCCATATTCTATCTACTTAAGGGGGACTATGACCTGCACCTAGGAAAGGGGCCACATTGAGGTTGTGCGCTTCTTGTTGGATGCTGGCGCGAAGACAGACTTGTATGACAATCACCACCTGACCGCATTAATTCACGCCTCTGGCAGGGGCTACAGACAAGTGGTGCAGGAGCTGCTGGAGAGGCGCGCCTCTATAAACCAAAGGGGCAGCCACTTTAGAACAGCGCTTCTTTCTGCGTCTAGCCGCGGCCACACGGAAACTGTCCGTCTGCTGCTGGCGGCGCAGGCCGATACAAGCATCCGTGACAGTATAGGCAACACCATTCTTTTCCACGCGTCCAGCAGTGGCCACCACGATGTGGTGCGGCTGCTTGTACATGCAGGCGAAGAGCTAGATGTGACAGGTGAACATAACTTGTCGCCTCTGAATGAGGCTTCTAGACAGGGACACTTGCAAGTTGTCCGCGTACTTCTGGAAGGTGGTGCTGACAAGAATTCCTTCAACATGCATGGCAACACGGCCCTCATTCATGCCTCCATTCATGGCCGTGTTGGAATGGTGCGCTTGCTGCTGGAAGCATCTGCTGACAAGGATCTGGCTGGGCATGGCAGCGACACAGCGCTCGTTCGCGCATCACGCAATGGGCACGCTGATGTTGTCCGCTTGTTACTGGAAGCTCGTGCCGACAAGGACCTGCCGGCATAGATTTATCGTGTTGCTGTTAAGGGACTTAAATCAAATTACTATCTCAGGAAACCCTATTATTTACATATACCCACACTATGGCTATGGTTATTGAACAAATTAAGCTCCTTAACAACAGCAACCCAGTACAGGTCGAGTGTTTCGAAGCATGGCTTCCCTTTGATCTTTCGCAGTACGACCAGGGAGCATGGGCTTCCCTGCAGGGATTGTATATGTACCGTAGTCCAAACTTTATTAAAGGGGTATCATATAGGGGATTTTATAGGGGACCACTATGGGCTTTTATTAAGGGGGATAGTAGGAGTTCAGACTATGACTCATATACGGATCATTCTGAGAACCTCCCATGTTGGCCAGAAGTGGAAGAACCGGCGGCCTCAAGGTCTTCCTCCTAAAGCACTACGTCACTTTTGATTGTAGGTTTGCAAGTATCAGATTCCTAAACCCTAAACCCTAATCCCGAAACCCTGGCTAAATTCTTTAGTCCAAAGCTGCTAAGCCTTGAACCCCAAACCCCAAACCTGAATCCAAACCTTGAGACTTATGTTCCCCCTTAAGTAGATAGAATATGGGGTATATGGGGATCTCATTATAACATACCCAAAGCCATATTCTATTTACTTAAGGGTGACTACAAGCCCTAAACCCCAAACCCCCGAGAGTACAGAGTCGACTTGCCTACTCCACTGCCTCGCCTTCTGAACCCCCCAAAACTCGCGCAGCTAAGGTCTAGGGTGTAGGGTTTAGGGTGGTTTCGGAAGCTTCAGATCATGTACCATTTCAAGGAAGCGGTATTCAGTCCTTCATGACCTTGTCATGGCAACTCATTTTAAGTTGCTTCATAGCACCCCAGACAGGTGTAAATGGTGATTTCCCGAAATGAGGGGACCCCAATGTAGACCCCAAATGTTATAATCCTGGTTACCCACCAAAATTTGCCACTAATTTTGGGGAAGCCCCCATAGAATAACTTTCTAGACACATAAACTAAACCTTACCTTGAGCATTGAACCCTGAACCGCAGTTTTCAAGTCTTTGCAGCCTTAAGTGAATAGATTTTTCGGGGGGCGGGGGATACTAGGGTACCCACTATAGAGTAGCAAGATCATCCTCCTTTGGGTCTAGTCTTTTAAATAAAGACTATAATCTTACTTGATTCAGCGACCCAAAAATGCTACTGAAGTGAGCCCCAGGCTCTGAAGATTTCAGTCTCGACGCTTTCCAAGAGCTGGAGTCTACAACTTTTGTGTTCTGGTCAGAACTGACATGAACCCTATCCTAAACTCAAGGGGGGATCATAGGGGATTGTATAAGGTACTACTAAAGGCCATATTAGGGGTTTAGACTATAGCTCACATGAAGAAGTATTCCGTATCTTGTTTCTATGATGAGTTCAAGAGGGATCATAGAGAGGACTTGATTGGCAACAGTGGTACCTCAGCACTTCGAATCGCCACCGAGCAGGGGCACATGGACATCGCGCGATTGCTGCTAGCACCTATCGGTGCTGGAGAAGTGAAGCTGGATAACTTACACCCGAAACCCTAAACCAGGCCTCCATCCCTGAATCCTAACTCCAAAACCCTAAACCAGACCCTTCAGGGTTTAGGGTTTAGGGCTTAGGGCCTTGTCCCCAAATCCTAACTATCCCTCCTGCAGCCTACAGCCCCGATGTCTGCCGGGGACTGGAACACAAATGTGAAGAGTGTTTGACTACAGCCACAGCTCATTTGGGCGGCAAAATCATAGTACCCTAAACCTTAAACCCTAAGCTCCTGAAAAGGCCCGATGAAGCACGCTAAACCTCTAAATCTTAAACCCTAAGCCTTAAACCTCACAAAAGGCCCGATAGCACACATCTATCTGCTGCTTTCTGGAATTGCCAACTGTCCCAGGGTATGCTTCAAAGATTGGCAGCCCTGGGGGTTCACCAACGCCCATGTTGCAGAACAGAGGGTACCGATGCACAAAGGAAGTCTCGCTCATCGCGCTATGTGCGCTATAGTCTAATCTCCTTAAAGGGGGTACTATAGGGGGGCATACACAGGAGCATTATAGGGGTTACTAAGGGGGATGCTGGGAGAGACTATGGCTCATGTGGGAGGCTCCAATAAATGTGCGGGCCTTTTCATGTTTAGGTCCTAGTGCTGCAGTGATGAAGGTTCCTAGTCCTTGTCAATTTTCTAGGGGACGTAAATTAAGTTACCATAATAGGGGTATATAGTAAATAACAGGGTTTCCTTCTTATAGTAACTTAATTCAATTTCCTTAGCAGCAGCCCGTTTTTTTTACTGCCACTTCTGTACATATCCATACATGATGCGTCGACTTTCCGGCCCTTCCACACTAAATTTGTGCTTTCTCCGAAAACCCCCCTACACTACAGCCCATAATGTTTCACCTGAACTTGCCCTATAGCTAAAAACCCTAAACCTCAAACCTTAAGGCTTTAACACCTTAAACACTAAAACCTAAAACCCTCAGCCTTCCTTAACTTATATGACCCTAGACCCCTACTCAGGGTGGGAACCGTGAAGGGGGCGGTGGCCAGGAACCCAAAAACACAAATTCCTTCCAAATTGCAGATCGAGCTCAGGTAGCGTTTACAAGAGCCATGGTTGCCAGCTGTTCAGGGTGTAGGGTTTTAAGGGTCCAGGGTTTTAGGCTTTAGTGTTTTAGGTTTAGGGTTAAGGGTTTAGAAGGAATGGAAAAGAAAATGGAAACTACTACAATGGATTATATCGGGACTACTATAAGGATCCATGCCTTCATTCCTTGGCCCTAAGCCCTAAATGCCTAAAACCCTAAACCCCTAAACCCTGAATCCCAAAACCCTAAGCCGTAAACCCTAAAACCCTAATCCCTAAATCCCTAAACCCCTAAATCCCTAAACCCTAAACCCTGATAAGCTGCTGAGGGCCTAAGCCCAATGATCCATGCCTTCATTCCTAGCAAAGCAAAGGCAAGCAAGGATGGTTCAGAAGCGGCTGAGGACTTAGGGTTTAGTGTGCAGGGTTTAGGGATTTACGGTTTAGGGTGTAGGGTTTGGGGATTCATTTACAAGCGAGAGCTTGAGTAGCAGCTTCCCCAAATCTAGCACAGAATTCCTTGTAACTCCGTTAAATTTCAACAGGAAGTCGTTGCAGGATTTTTTGGGGGGATTCATCTACTTTGTGGCGACGTCTATTCATATTTGTCTTTAGTTCAAGCCAAGGCATTATCACAAAAATGATCTTTAACCGAACCCTCTAACTTCAGAGTCCCAACCGCTACAGCCCTCAGCCCCATGCAGCTTGCACCCTCTACAAACCACTCCACGCAATGGTGCTCAAGTACAAGTAGAGGAGTAGATCCTTTGCATCGTTCTCCACTTGTCCTATGGTGGTGGCTAGATTCACTGCCCTGCTTGGCCTAAAAACCATAAGTAGGGGTTTAGGGTTTTAAGGTTTAGGGGTTTAGGGGGGTAAGCTTCAGGGGTTGAAGGTTTAGGGGTCTAGGGTTCAGGGGTTTAAGGTTTAGGGGTTTTGCGGCCCCGTGGAAGGTGAATCGCCATTTCTCGGCGTTCGGCCGGCTTGCTTCTGTACCCTGTTTCTGGCAAAGGGTGTATAAGGTTTTTGTCGCGTTGGCACAAGACCTAAACCTTAAACCCTTAAGGGCAAAGCAGTTCGGGATGATCCAGGGTTTGGTAGGGATGGATTGTGTAGTGAAGGGCCCAGAGGCGAGATACGAGCTAGTGTTGATATTCCGCTTATTAACGGATCCTTAACGTATGATATCCCCAACCATGACCCGTTTCTAGGGTCTAGCGTTTCGGGTTTATGGTGCTGAGCTGGGATTTGGATAGACCTTTTGGGGGAATCCGTCAGTTCTTGGGGCTGCCTTCAGGACGCTGTTGTTAGGCTTGTGCTTAGGGGTTTTAAGCCCCTGCTCAAAACTATGGCATCTGTACCTGGGACGTCGGGGATTTACTAAGCCACCCACTTGAGAAGAGGCTTTAAGTTCAGGGCATAGGGTTCAAGGTATAGGGTTCAGGATTAGGGTTTGGAGTTTAAGGGTCTGAGGTATGGCCCCATAATGGCCTGCTACCCTCAAAACCCCGTGAACACTAAATACCCAAATTCCCCCTCTGAAGTTCACATTCACAACAGCTCTAATGCCTTCAAACCCTAAAACTGACACTTACGACTTCCAAACTTCAACTTACGTCTTCCACAACAACGAAGCCATAAGCCTCGCCGACCAGTAAACAGCCTTGAACACGATTGGTAACGTAGAACACCATTGGGCGCCAACAGGTTCATATCGGGAGAGACCCAGGTACTGGACAATGCAAGGATTCAAGACCCCAATCCGCGCACCCTAAATCTGTAAGCCCCAAACCGTAAGCCAATGCACCGTAAGCCCAAGCACCGTAAAACCCTACACCCTAAATCTGCGCACCCCTAAACCCTCAACCCTAAACCCTAAGCCCTCAACCATAAACCCCTAAAGAACCCTCAGACACACCCCAAGCCTTGGCGTTCTGTACATGTAGAAATGCCAGGAGCCGGGAGGCTGAGGCAGAAGGTCGCCGGGTTCTTGGCGATGGTTCAGGGGTTTAGGGTTCTAGGGTTTAGGATTTAGGGTTTAGGGTTCAGGTTCAGGATTTAGGGTTTAGGATTTAGGATGTAGGGTTTAGGGTTGAGGTCAAGGTCCTTCAGATTAGGGGTGAGGAGTTAGGTTCTAGGGCTTAGGCTTTACCTCATGATCCTCGCAGAAACCATTGAGGTGTCAGGATTGAGGGTTTAGGGTTGAGGGTTTATCTCAAGGTCCTGCATACGGAAAACATGGTGGAGCAACACGCTTTCCCAAAATGGCCACTTGGAGAACAGGAGTCTTTGATAAGCCAAGCCGCTCCTTAACCCGAATCTTCCTGTATGCCTCCCTGTAGTTTGATCATCGAAAAAGGAGATCCGACCAAGACATTCTGAAAAATCCTTGAAAGAAAACGCAGGAGGATGCGTAGGGTTTAGTGTTTAGGCATGGCTCCCTAAAGAATCCCCAGAAGGTTGTGTAGGGTTGAGGCAATAGGGTTTAGGGATTCTGGCTTAGGGGGAAGGGTTGGCTCCTTCAAGAGACCCCCCAACAAGGGAAGGTAGAAGGATTCATAGGATTTCGGCTTTAGGGAGGATTTCAAGTATGGAACCTCCCAAGAATCCCAAAGCCCTCCCTACTGCAGAAAAATTGTCATGACTGGAGGTTTCATTTGTTGGATGCTTTGGAAGGCTTCTGGGAGGGATAGAGGTTAAGGGCTTCTGGGTTGGGGTTAATTGCTTAGGGTCCCAAAGCCCTAAACCGCGACTGCGCTTGGGGGTTTGAGGGGCAGGCGGTGAAGTGTTAACTCTCCTTAAGCGGGTCGGTCAAGGGGCCACTGTTACTCCTACTCTTTGGAACACTGCTACTGTAAGAGGGAAGGATCTAAGTTTAGCGGTCTCCTGGTTGAGGTTTAGGAATTAGGGCTTGGAGTTTAAACTAGTTTCCGTGGGGTTGAATTTCGGGCGTCAAGAGAGTGGCGGTTTTTTGGGGTGGAGCCTGCACCTCCAAACCCGAACTGAAAACGGAGGCTCTAAACCTGAGGGAGTGGCCACAATTGCTCTCAAAATCCCCAGCCTGAAGCCCCAAATCCTAAACCCTATAAACCCTAACCCCTCATCCCTAGACCGCAAACCCAAATTAAACCCCAACCTTAAACCCCTCAAACCCAAACTCTAACCCGATAAACCCCAAACCCTAATCCCCACCAAAGGCTAAAACCCTAAAGCCTAAAACCCGAACCCTTGAACCCCAAACCCTCAACCCCCAACACCTAAAGCCCTAAACCCTACACCCTCTCACCGCTTGGCCTCCCTGCCATGTCCGCAAGTGCTTAGGCGCCAAGTTCTTCGCATATAACCAGGGCCAGATGGTCATTCACACGGCTGGAACAGGGTTTAAGGTTTAGGGTTTGGACCAGGGTTTAGGGATCAGGGTTTAATGTACTAGTTTTGGGGCTTCAGGTTTGGGATTTGCAGTTCTGGTTTGAGGTTTGGGGCCTAAGGGAGGTGTAGGATGTTATCCCCAGAAGGGAGAATCAAATGGAGCACAAGGTGGAACATGAAATGGAATCCAGGAGATTTTGGTATGGGAGCTCTGGAGTTTACAAGTTCAGTTTTTGGGTTTAGGTGTATGAATCTGGGCTTTTGGTCTTTGAGGGCCCATAAGAACAAGAGCGACCTCAGCTACCTTTGGATACCTGCACTTGATTCCGCAAGCTTATAAGATGCTGCATTTATGGCTACATGTCCCTAGAAGCCCAGTTACCTAGGGGATTATATAGGGGACTACCTTAGGGGAATGGAAAATAAAATGGAAACTACTACATTATATGGGTTATATAGGTATTATATTTAACCCTAGAAGCCCAGTTGCCTATATGTTGGGTTCCTGTCCTTAAGTCCCTATATAAATGTATAATCTCTATAACCCAAGGACCTACTATATGGGTACCTGGGCTTCTAGGGTGTGTTACATGAATCCTGTTTTGAGAAGTGGGATGCGGGAAGCAATCTGAAATACTGGCCTCAACACCTGCGGTTCCTGGACCCCAACGCCCTATGCGTTCGATGCAGCATGACCCTAAGTACCTCATACGCGTGGGAGTTATGGTACTACAGAACATATGAATAAGCCCTGAAACCTAAACCCTTTGCAAGGAACACGACTTCCGTACAGACCCCATAAGGCAACCCTCAACAGGCACCTAAACCCCTAAAGCCTAAACCCCTAAACCCTAAACCCAGAAGCCTGAACCCTAATATAAGGCTCTACAGGCTTGACCTAGGGGAGTTGAATTTAAGCTTCCTGGTAGCTTCAGGCAGACCCTGTCTAAAGGTTTAGGGTTTGGGGTTTAGGGGTTTGGGATTTGAGGGTTTACGGGTTAACGCGTTCTAGGGTTTAGGGTTTGAGGGTTGTGAGATTCTGCAACTTCCACGTGAGCTGCCGCTAATGATCTCTTCCGCAATGGAATATCCATCCCAGCCCCTAAACTCTAAACCCTAATCCCTAAACCCTATCCCTAAACCCTAATCCCCAAACCCTAGTCCCTAAACCCTAAACCCCTAAACCCCAAACCCTAAATCCTGATGTCTAGGGCATAAGCCGGCTGCAACTGCCAGTTTGTTTAACGGGTTGCTGCTAAAGTTGAGAGTTTGGAGCTTAAAGAAGCTTGAGCTAAGCTGCCCACATGCGGTATATAGTAACTACAGTGATAGGGTTTGTTCTGGTGCCAATTCTGCTTTGTAGTTTCCTTGAAAAGGGGGAACCCCATATAAACCCGAGATATTGTGTTACGTATTGCTTATTACTAGGGCCCCCAACATAGTACCACTGATTTTGGGCAACCCTCAAAAGGAACGCTTCTGTGTGCAGCGCTAAATAACCGCCAATGCTATTTTGAGCTCAGTGTAAGGTTTCCTATAGGGTTTAGGGCTTAGGGGCCAGAAGGATACTAGGAATCTACGACCCTTATGTTGGTACTTATCCCTATAGAACTCTGATATGAAACCCCAGCCTCCATCGTTTCCATTCGGCTATCTATTGCAACTACATCATGAAGCCCAATATTAGCAACGACTTAGGCTTCTGCATCAGCGATTCTCAAGCATCCCGCACCCTCACTGCTATTTGGAGAACTCCTGGAAGCGGGCAGTATGTGTGGGGTGGCAGTGTTCAAGATATTTACGATTGCGGAGCCACGCAAAACGCCGATTTTGCTGAACTTAGATGAAACGTCGCTGTACTTGGGCCGGCCAAGTCGGAAAGGATCTGTACCGCGCAGGAGATGTCAAGCGTTTGGCAAATTCCAGAAGGAAACTCACTGCGGCGATTGCGCTTCATGTACATTGCGTCATGTGCAACGATTACCGTATTCAGTCTTTTCTGCCTCAGCTCTTGTCTGGCAATGCTCACGCTGAGAAGTGAAGTGGCTCAGTGTACAGTTGCTTTAAACTGCATGTAGGGTTTAGGGTTAGTCCATTTTGGGGGTACCCCCCGTATAGGGGGCTGTAGTAATCTAGGGACCCAAGAAATGTTACCATAGTTTTTGACAACCTACCATACAGTGCTTTCAGAGTGGTAGGGTCTTTTAGATTCAATAAACTCTAAAAATCCCAAACCCTAAAACCCCCCAAACCCCTAAGCCTTAAAACCGAAACCCTAGAACCCTAAAACCCTCAGCCCCTAAACCTTGAACCGAAACTGTAAAACCCCCAAACCCTAAGACTTGAACCGAAACCCTAGAACCCTAAAACACCCAAACCTTGAACGTTGAACCGAAACCTAAAAACACCCAAACCCTAAACCTTGAACGGAAACCCTAAAGCCCCCAAACCCTAAACTTGAACCGAAACCCTAAAAACCCTAAAGCCCCCAACCCTAACCTTGAACCGAAACCCTAAAAACCCTAAAGCCCCCAAACCCTAAACCCTCAAACCCCCAAATCCTAACTAAACCTGAAAGCCTAAAGGATGGGTGCGTTTAGTGATAGTGGGAGCGGATAAACCCAAGCCCAGACTTCGCAAGCCATCCCGAAGAATGTTCAATGCAACTTTAGAGGATTAAGCACCAAGCTTCCAGTCACCCCTAACCCCAAACCGAAAACTGTACGCCCGAAAGCATAAAGCTTGCTATTTCTAAGCCCAAAGCCCCAAACCCTGCAACCCATACGGAAACCCTAAACCCTAAATCCTAGACCCTAAACCTTAAACCCTAAATCCTAAACCCTAAACCCTATTAGATCTGGTTGTGGAGGTTGGGCCAAAACTGCGCGAACTTCTTCCGGGCCTTCAGCTTCTCGGCTCGGGATGTGGTTGGGGCCATACCAAGATTTAGGGGTTTCCCAAAGTCAGGGGTCCCTTTTAAAGGGGGATATAGGGGATGTTATCGGGGTTATTTAGGGTTTAGGGATTAGGGTTTAGCGTTTAAAGTTTATGGATTTTGGAGATGGAGTTTGGGTTGTGGGGGTGTTCAGTGGCCCAGGGGAGTGAAGGTTAGGTCTTAGGTCCTGAACCCTCAGCCATTAGGTTGAGGGGACAACGAGCAGAACAGAGTTGGATTGAAGGTTTGGCGGCCATTATTTCTAGATTTTAGGATGTAGGGTTAGGATTTAGGGTTTAGGGCTCAGGTACTCTCATGAACCTATAAGGTGGTACGATGATGGACCGCACATTTCTAAAGGATCAGAAAGCATATGTAAGGACACGTGGACATTATCCATCATACAGACAGGGCATGCTGCTTTAGCGTTTCGTTTTTGAAGGCTTGGCCCCCAAGCTCCAACAGTTCTCTAAATATGCAGTTCTTAAATGGAGTAGTTGTGGGCATGCAGCGTGGGCAGGGCTTAGGGCAGCCCAAAACATACACAGCTAGCTAAACCAGGAACAGACCTTGATAGCCCTCATCTAAGATGAGGGCCCGTGGGCCGCCAAAAACCAGCATATGCCTAGCGTATGCCTTGACAACCAAGTACCCAATACTTTTGTACCTGGAATAGACGCGCAAAAACGGTAATTCTACTAAAGGTTTTGGGCAAGTATGTGATTGTTGACCCTTAGGGCGTATGTACCCTGAACCCCTCGGACCCTGAAGCCAAAGCACAAAACGTGCTGCCTGAGGGTCTTGTCGCGCACATATCTCAGCGTGCTGACAGAGTACTGCCAGGCCCTGTCGGGGGCTCTAAACCCTAAAGCCTTAAACCCTAAATCCTAAAACCCTGAACCCTAAAGCCCCAAACCCTAAACTTTAAGGCTCAGGGCTTTGTACCGCTGAGGTTCTGGGGTTGAAATCAGCCAGCCCTGATTCTCGGGCCTTAAAAGGAGGGGCCTTGATAGGGGTTATAATAGGGATCCTGATTCTAGGGCCTTAAAGGGAGGGGGTTTATATTTAGTCAGGGGCCTATAGTCCCCCTTAAGTAGATAGAATATGGGGTATATGGGGATCTTACTATAATATACCCAAAGCCATATTCTATCTACTTAAGGGGGACGATACATTAGGGTCAAGGCTTCTGGATGCAGGACAGTTGCGGTTGGGGCAAGATGTTGTTTGGCCTGGCACTTCTCTTGACACCCCTTCAATAATGGCCTCCAGCCTGCACCGGTGTGGAATTCAGATAGCTACTTGGAGGATTGGGGAGACTCAGTACGCAGGTTACAATGGGGGCAACTGATACCTGGGGCTTTGCAAGGCTTATACAGGCTATCAGTATATACATGATAAGTCCTCCTGACCCTCCAAGTAGACCATCATACGGTAGACCATTGTACAATGCTGCTGAGACCACCAGTTTAGAACCCCAAGCCCCGGCGCATCAGCCATTTTAGACCCAGCTCGGGGGTGACTTGAGCAGCAGAGTTTAAACCCCACTGCCTTCAATCGGACTTCCTAACATGCTCACCAAATTGCATCAGCATCAGCAACCTGAATCCGAAAGCTGAAGTCCCATATTCCTCAAAGGAAGCACCAAAGCCGGCACCCCAACACATAGGGTTTAGGCCGACCTCTGCACCCTGAACCCCCGAACCCTTGGGCCTTGGACCCGACCTAACCTTGGGGGTTTTCCCAAATTGGGGGTAATTTGGGGTCTATATGGGGGTCCCCTTATTTTGGGAAGCTACCACCTTTGGATCCCAAGCAAAACCCAAAGTGCTGCGCCCTTGAGATTATGAAGATAGTCCCATTTGAGTAAGTAGTACTTTGGAGGATATTCCAGTTCCCCATATAGAGCTAGATTCTGTCTTCCGTTTCAGCATAGGAATTATTTAATACGGAAAAAAGATTTTATTCAACCGCCAAAAAACACTACTCTTTTTGGCCTGCGCTGGCCCCTCATACAATCTGAATGGACCTATGATGGTCCAGAAGATTTTTTGTCGTCCATGAAGCAGAATCGCACATCACAGTCGCTGAAACTAAAGTTTAAGTTGACTCCGTGCTCCAAGCGACGAAAGACTTGATCCTCCGTCCTACATCTCAAGCCCGCGACCCTAAACTCTAAGCCCTGAACC